>JBBPCS010000374.1:10923188-10943606 GCA_037974645.1 Hollardia meadi | reverse complement strand
ACAGGCAATATCGAGGTCGGCAAAAATGATCGTGGTCATGTCCATATATCGTACGATAAGTCGATAACGTAATTATCGTGACAGGCCTATTGTCACCAGTCACAGGCTCTTTATTTTTCAGCCAATTTCATGCACCTTGCTTGTAAATAAACATAATACTCAGACAAGAAAACTTACCTCTCCTTCGATTTAGCTTAACAAGGCCGCACTTTCTACCTACCTAATCAGCTAATTATATAAGCTCAGGTATAAAGCTTGTAACATTTATTAATAGTAATTGCCATCACAATTATTGAGTTGCTCATTGACGCACGTGTCAACATTTCAATCCCCTTTTTTCATTGTTAAATTATCATGTTATGCAAAGATTGGTCAGTGTTGACTATCATATCATAAAAGGCTTAACTTGACTTATAATGTTCTGTCTTGTATTTACATGGGCACACTGCTTACAAGGGCTTGGCGATAAAACAATCACGTTAATAACCATTATAAGCTTTGGACATCTTTCCTCGATATGGAAAGATCCAACAGCCTATTACACAGCAGAAATAAACGCGACAACAGCAAGTCAGTGTGCTGCCTCTCTTTCTCTTTGTCCTGGCCACGCAACATCAGTTAGATGGAAGTGTTTAGGATATTAAGACAAAAATATGCCATCAGTCTGTCAAGGCAGATAAAGCGTGTTTGTAAAGTTAAATGTTTACATTTAGCCCAGATGTTGTTTTGTATATTCTTTTGTCACAAAATATATTCTAAGCTTAGCTGTTTGCACAGTTAAATGTTTACATTGTGTTATATTAATTTTTATCTTAAACTATTCTAAAATCTAACTCGTGAACCCCCTGGTTTTTTCAGGCTTCAGTTATTATCAGGATACTCTTCAAACTGGCAGCAAATTATATATTTTGATGATAAATATCTATTGATCAATATGGAAAAAATTATCAAGATCATATTTTTTGCCTTATCATCCTGCACTATTGCTGACTAGAAAGTTGGCTTGTGCAGAGAGGACTCTTGTTAATAGTGTTTTGACACAAATTCATTTTGCACTGTTAATTTTCCAACACAACCAGCTGGCTCAGAGTTGGATGGACATTCTTTCATGGTTTGCTTTTAAAGAACACCAGCAAAATGGCATTCCTTTAATTGAGCTCATGTAATATCCATGCACAGTTATTAATAATAATAATAATTTGACTGTTGGAATGCCTAATATGTGATCCTACACCTACATATTGTGAGCATGTGTGCAGTTGCTTTAGGGAGTTTTCATCTGTTGCTTTTGAACTTTATTTAATTGAAATGACAATATTAATCTATTTGGTCCCTGTAATAATGAAACATAAACTTCTTGTATACCTCCTATACTTTGACTCCATCTGCTGGCTGATTGTAGAACTTGCTCTAAATGTAGTTGGTGGTGCTGGAAGTCGTATTGTTTTATTAGCTTAAATTCAAAAGCATAGTTTTTTGCCCTCTTGGTCAAAGTTCTTCAATATATCAGATATATTAGCCAGAAACAAATACCTGTACAGCCAGGTTAGTTTTATGAAAAGGGTAAATGTGTAATATTGAAGTTGCCTATGTATTTATTTAAAAATCCTAAGCAAAGACTATTCTCATCCACCATTGAGACATGAATTTCATTATTTTTTACATCACCATACATGATGCTATTGCAATTTCTGTCGTCAAACAATGGCTCAAGCAGACATAAAGCGATTCTGCTGCTGTGATGATCATGTGTAGACTGCTATAGAGATAAGGAGGTCATCTTCTGACCAAGACTGATTGTATTTGTCATAGTTGTACTACCATAGTTGTACTACCATAGTTGTACTACTTACCTGTTTACAATACATTACAGGAATGTTAATTTCCTTACATTGACAGATATTTTATAGACTTATATTTTAGCTCTATTATAGGTGTCAGTAAACAAAGTGCAGTTTCAGAATAGTAGTCACTCCTACATAAACTATAATACGAACTACTGAAATTTGTATTATTTACTTGATCTACTTAAATTGTTTTTGTGGAGCATTAACTTGAGCTTTTTGTGGCCTATGCTGCTTTTTTCTTTCTCACTCCCTGTCATGTTCCACAAAAACAATATACTACATTTTAAAGTAGGTAATTGATATGCAACATAATCAGTCTGTCTGTAGCTACTGTTTTGGTTGGTCTATAATGTATGGCTAGGGCAAACTGTTGTAAATAATTAATGATTTCAACAGGCCCTACCAGTAACTGGAGAGTTCCCAAACTGCCATCTGTCAGTTGATAGCTGTATACTCACATTTTGCTGGCTGGCTACCTTTTATGTTGTAATGGCCTTATTTGACCAAGGAGTGCATGTACTGAATCTAGCAAAGCTGTAGACTGAACATTATGAAAGTTATCTTTCATTTCATTGTGGTCTTGTAGTCTTTTTTTAATCATTAAATTTAGGTACTTTTACCTCTACACTTATTTTAATTTACACAACTTGCATGTTTTGGAGTATAAGTAACATCTGTGTTAAATGTATATTTTTCATTAGTTCACTTTGCTTACCTAAACACAGGTGAATGTTAAATATTTGTTAAATAAATGGTAGTCTCACATAGTGAGACCATACTTCGTTTTAGCGTTGTGCGAGTGCTGGAGAAACGTCTTGCTGGACCTGTTATTCCTCTATTGGGAGAAAAAAAATGCTCTGGCTTTTTTGTATTTCTTTAAACCAATCACAGTCATCTCGGGCAGCGCTAAGCCCAGGATATAGCAATGGTGCCCTTGCAAAATAGTAACATGCAAATGGCAGATGGGGAGGAGAATTCCAACTGGAAAAAGTCAGTCAATGGCAGGCATATACCCACAGTCTACTTCCTGCCTCACTTAACTTGGTTCCTGTTCTTTAACATTTTTCTGAATGCTCCTGCATGAGACACTCAGGCCTCCACTAAGAATGTTGCATCTTAGTGTTCAATTTAGATTCCAACTTCAGAATATATTCTACCAAACTTAGGAACAAAGAAATATCTACTACACTACTTGATGCCAATTTAAGAATATAATCTTCTTTTTCTTTTACGTGGACCGCAATTCTTTACATCTTTCTCTTACACCCTCCAAAAACAATAAACCTTTAGCATTAGCCTTGCAGGCTTCTCTAAATTAGGATAAAACGGCTCAAAGAGGAAATATTACAGCAAATTTTACCTTTCTTAACATTTGTAAAACTGCAGTTGTCAAACAAATGTCACTGTGTTTAACATCAGTCATGAGGGGTGGGCAATGCACAGCGAAAGACACAGAGAAATGTTCCAACACAGAAAAAACAAAAACGAGTTGACCAGTTGAACAAACTTTCAGCCCAGTCATAACATTTCTGTTCTTTCTCAGGTTTTAATTATCGAAAGCTGCTTGTGATTTATATTTACAAGCAGCTTTATTATATTATTTTTAAAACTCTGCTCTATAATACTGCTTTATGTGAGTTGCCCAAAATGTTTTCTTTCCTTTGTTTGTCTTTCAGTTCTACAAGCATGTTGTCCAGAGTGTGGAGAAGTTCATACAGAAGGTGAGTTATATTTAGTCAGTCCAATGTTTGATTTTCCTAAACCAGTCACAAAGGACATGGGTCTGCCTGGGCATCCAAGGCCCCAGACCATAACTTCATTGATTGTTTTCCTGTTATTGAAATATCCTAACACCAGTTGTCTCATTTCTGTATCAACAGTGCAAACCAGAATACAAAGTCCCTGGGTTGTACGTCATCGACTCAATTGTCAGACAGTCACGACACCAGTTTGGCACGGAGAAGGATGTTTTTGCCCCACGCTTCAGCAAGAATATCATTGCAACATTCCAGCACCTCTACCGCTGCCCTTCAGATGATAAGGTCAGACCATTTTAATAGATTTTTTGTTCCTCTCTGTGGCTTTTCATTTTTGTGACTTGTCATGGTCTAATGTGAGTTGATACACTTGATATATGCCTCAGTTTTACAGGAACAGGTGTTCTAAGAGATAGATCAGTGATTGGCAATAGGCTCACTCTTTTGCATTAGGCCTTAGGAGTCCTGCATATCAGCACCTTTTGAGGCTGCACCTGTCCCAAATCATAGTGTCTTCACATTTACTGTTATGTCACAGTTGTTTTTGTCATTTTTATTGGTGTTTCCAGAGTAAGATAGTGCGTGTCCTGAACCTGTGGCAAAAGAATGCCGTCTTCAAGAGTGACATCATCCAGCCTCTGTTAGACATGGCAGCAGGGATTCCCCCTCCCAGCGTCACACCAGTCATGCCCAGCAGTGCTGCCCCAGTCAATAATACTACACCTGGTCAGTCAGAGTACACACAAGTGGAGTGAAACACACATACTCATACACTCTGATACTGTGGTTAGTTAACTTGTTTGATACCACTGTGGAATGCACTTACTTTATGTTTCATAATACAACACCTCTCTCTGTGTGTCCAGGCACCCCAGCTACCCCAGCTACCCCAGCTAATATAGTTCAGGGTCTGCCTGATTGGGCCTCCCAGATTACCAACACAGACACTGTGGCTGCTGTGGCACAGATCCTACAGAGTCCCCAAGGACAACAGGTTAGTTTCCACCCAGCATCTCATAAACTATTAAACTAAAAATGTTTGGTTATTGTTAATAATAATCCTCAAGAATCTTTCTGTGTAATAAAACAATACTTTTGCTTGAGTAGAGCCTGCAGTGTGTGTTGCTGTTGGTGTTAAAAATGTGTCAAATATTCAATACCTGTTGTAGCTGCAGCAGCTGGTACAGAGTCTACAGTTGCAACAGCAGAAGCCCCAGCCATCCCTGCTGCAGGCCTTGGATGCTGGCCTGGTGGTGCAGTTGCAAGCTCTGACAGCTCAACTCACAGCCGCAGCGACTGCCAACAGCCTCAATCCCCTGGAGCAGAGGGTCTCCTCTTTTAATAAGGTAATGCTGCAGTCAGCAACTGAAAGTTTCTTATTCTTTGATCTGATGCCTCCTAATGCGATTAGGTTGTTTGTTTCTTGCAGAAACTTCTGGGTCCTTTTGATTTTGGGAATGATTCTGAACGCAGTGAAGACTCTAAAAAGGACACCTCATCATCTCAACTGTGAGTTCAGTGTGTTTTATGATCAGGCTGTTATTTCTAATTACAACTAAGTTAATAGTGATCCAGACACCTTTCACTGTGTCAACCACCTCCACTATTCTAATCAAGCTGCTGACCACTTTCAGGCCCATGGTGTCGGAGCCCATCAACAGCTCCCTCTTCCATCAGCTGGCTGAGCAGTTACAACAGCAGAACCTTGAGCAGTTTCAGAAGCAGCTTTTAGAGCACCAGCAGCACCAACAGAAGGTAGTCACAACCACTGTATACACACAGATCACTGTAACCCAAAGAATGTTTTTTCAGGACTGTGAACTTGAACTCGTGCTTTAACAGGTAATTATTTTTCTCTCAGGAGTTGCTCTGTTAACCACATCTGATTGTAAAAAGCCTTATTCTGCCTTACAAATGAAGTAATGTTTTGGTATGCAAATGGATGAAACAAATATCTGCCGTTACGTGAATATTAAGTGGGCTCTTGTAGGGAGGGACAGCACACGTACACCCAGGAGAAAAATGCCTGTAAGTAATAATTCTGGAAAAGATGCCAAAGAACTAAAGATCCAACCGAGCAGAATAAGGCTAAAGCACTACCCTAACCCAACCTATTTGCGATTAATTTGTGACAGAACCCTGTCCTTTAAGGAACATCTGAAAGGAACAACGGCAAAGGTGAAGTCCAGAAACAACCTACTTAGTAAGCTCAAAGGCTCAAAATGGAGGGCAGCAGCTTACACACTGCGAACCCTTTGCATACTCTGCAGCAGAATACTGTGTTCCTGTCTGGTTCAGGCCATCCCATACACACCATGTGGATGCCCAGCTTAGCACAACCATGCAAATTAGAAATGGGACTATTCTCTCAATACCACTCCCCTGGCTCACTGTACGATACAACAATCCCCCCACCCCCCAGATTCAGGACCAGCCACAGCCCCTCCTTGAGGAGGCTTCATAGGTGGAGCAACAACCCAAGCCCACTGTGTGCTTGTGGAGAGGAGAAAACAATGGAACACATCATTGAAACTTGCCCCCTCCAAAGACTAAATGCAGGATTAACCACTCTCCCTACTGCAGAGCAGGAGACAATTGCTTGGCTTGAGGACTTTGCATTTTCAAAATAAGTAACTTATCACACTTTAAGACCTGTAAAGACCTCAAAAGTACCTCTGTTAAAGAAAATGATATGATTGTGTTCACATTATGGTCATGGGTAAATATGCCTAGACTTGCCTGCTGAGATGCCTTGATAATAAATGACACATACTACGTAGGCATACATGGTTCTTTTTATTCTTGCAGGCAATTGCCATTGAAGGGCAGGACTCAATCTTTGGCCAAGAGAACTCTGTTGCGACCTCTCAGAACAGCAGCCAGGCACAGCTTCCTGAGCCAGAGAACAAGTTGGATGACTCCATAGACAACCAGCAGCAGGTATGCCTGGCCAGTGGGCCAGTACCAAAACCTGTAAATCCCATTCATTTCTACATTGGTGGCATTTTTTACTTTTGTAAATTAAATGAATGTCTCAACACAAGGACTGCGCTAAGTAATGTTTATCTGTAGACCTAGATCTGACAGTAATTACCGCACCTTGCTACATTACCTTGTATTTCTGTGTAGAGATGTGTTGAAATGGCTCTTCTGTTTGTAGGACATGGACCTAGATGAGGGCCCCGATGGTATGGAGGAGGAGATCTTCGAGGCAGAGGAAAAGAAGACTGTAAGCACACGCTCCAGAACACGCTCAAGGTCCCGCTCTAGGTCAGTCCTATTTATTTCTGTGGCAGAATTTTGTCAATGTGCCTGGAATATTGCTGAATTGTTTGTCGTATACGTTAAAGAAGCTATGGTCTTTTAACCCTGTTCGTAAAGTGCTGACTTTTGCCATGATGATGCAGTAGTCACTAGATAACTGTATGGAACAGGTTCTTTCTTTGTGCCCAAGAAATTAATGCATTCATACAAGACAATAGAGACTGACCAGATAGTGTTTGTATTCCGCACATTTATGTCAGGAAGTAATATGGGTACCAAATCTTGAAAGTGGGTTGTAAATTCTTCAAATAGAGGAGTCAATTAGAGGAATTATTATTTGCCTATACAAAGTTGTAATAATAAGTTGCTGTAGTCCTTTAATTTCAAATACTGGCTACTAGTTCACAGTACAGCATTGGTAAAGTGGAAAAAACTATTCAATCAAATTATGAACTGTGAAAACAGATATTGATGCTCAAATGAGTGGGCCTGTTGTGTTCTTGTGAGTAAGCATGACAAAAAAATTAGTCTGGAAAAAAATTTACAAATGTTTTGATGTTTTCCCTCTGTAGGTCTCCCAAGAGGAGAAGGTCCAGGTCCCGCTCCAGCTCACGGAAACGCAAACATCGCAAGAGGTCACGCTCACGCTCTAGAGATCGCAAGAGGAAATCATCACGGTCTTACTCGAGTGAAAGACGCGCCCGAGAGCGAGAAAAGGAGCGGCAAAAGAAAGGACTGCCTCCCATACGATCCAAGACTCTAAGTGGTAAGTAAAAGTTATTGTTTCAGAATATTTTCATAGCTGTTTGCCTTCAATGCTTATATGATGAGTAATAATCGTTTTACCCTCTACCCACACCTAGTGTGCAGCACAACTCTGTGGGTGGGCCAGGTGGACAAAAAGGCCACTCAGCAAGACCTCACCAACTTATTTGAAGAGTATGGTCAGATTGAGTCTATCAACGTAAGTAGATCTCTCCCCCTCCTGACACTGCACTCTCTCCTGTTCTTATTTAATCACACACCTAAATCTATCGTCATTCTGCACTCAATGGCAATGTCTTGTTGTTTAACCTTCCCATGTCCTATGTAATGTAATCTGTATTTGTGTGTGTGTGTGCGTGTGTGTGTGTGCGCGCAGATGATCCCTCCCAGAGGCTGTGCTTACATCTGTATGGTGCACAGACAGGATGCGTACCGTGCCCGCCAGAAGCTCAGTACCGGCTCCTTTAAGATTGGCTCCAAAGTCATCAAGGTGCACATTGCCTTTATAATTTGATTGATTGTGTTCTCATTCTCCTTGTGGATTATTCTAATGTAATTTTACAGTGACCTTCAATGGTAAAACTGCGGACACAGTTTAGCTTTCCAAGCACATGGATACATTTATGCTCGCTGAAATGACTTGTCAATACTTTTTCTTGACATTTATGTGTGTTTCTGATCCAGATTGCGTGGGCTCTGAACAAAGGGGTAAAGCAGGAGTACAAGCAGTTCTGGGATGTGGACCTGGGCGTCACTTACATACCTTGGGAGAAGGTGAAGCTGGATGACCTGGATGACTTTGCTGAAGGAGGAATCATTGACCAAGAGACTGTTAATGATGGTGAAAAGAAACAGAACTACTTATTAACTTCTTTCTTTGGCACAGACACTAGGTCTGTTGACTCAGTAGAAATGCTTGATTAAATATAAGTAGCATTTACAAGCAAGTTTGTTTACACATGATGAAAGTATAAAGCCGTTATTTAAATACAGACACCCCCGCCAAACTAATAGAAAAAGAAAGACAAAGATTGAGTTGGAAAAATACAGCTAAACTCCCAAATCTAAACACAGAATTGGATGAGTTCCATCATTTTCTGTTTCTGCAGAGTGGGAAGCAGTCAAGAATGCTGAGCCAGCCAAAGAAGTTACAAGCCAGCCAGTGAGTGCTGAAACTACAGCAGCATCCAACACCCAAACTGAGACCTTTAACCAGCAGGTCACCATGATGCCTATACAGGTACTGAAAACGTTCTGTCTCAATATGTGGATAGAATCTAAACTGTTTTTTGCCCATTTTCCCCAAAAGATTGTTTGTGAAAGGAGCAGAATGGTGTAACAGTTTGTAATCCTTGTTTTTTGGGGGATGACAGTGGTGACAGTGCATCTTTGCCACAAGTTTGACTATCTTGATCTGTTAAACGTCCAGAGAGCAGTGAGGGTTTTTTCTTAGAAAAAAAGAATTTTTTTTATAGAAGCCACTGGGTCATGGTCCGAAACTCCTGTACCATCTAACTTAACCATTATGCTATTAACATGTTTTGTATGTGTACTTATATCTCTCACTTATATCTCTCTCATCCAGCTGCCAGTGGCCCAGGCTGTTCCTAGTGCTGTAGGTCTGGTGCCTCCTACCTTCCCTGTCACGATGAGTATACCCCCACCAGGGTACGGGCCACCACCCTTCATAAGGGCTGGCTTTAATACGTCACAGCCTCCACCAGGTAAATGACCCAGACGGTCCAATAAAGATCAGACTTGCAGAAATTCACACACTTATACAAAATTATTTTCGGCTGTGCAGGTTTTATGCAGGCAGCACAGACGGGAGGTATGACCTCAGCAACTTCATGTGAGTATTTATGACATGATACCCTTATAACCAATATTTGCATCTAAATTTAAAAATTGCCATGTCATTGAAGGGATTTAGTTGAAATTTATTAGCTTGGATTTAATTAGTTTTTTCTCCTGTGCCGACCTGCAGCTCTGGTACAGCCTTCATTGGCAACCAGCCAAGATGCAGTCAAGGAATCACCATTCAGCGCTATGATTCCTCCAACCACCTCTATTCCTGGTAGCTTCATGGCCTCAGCCATACCCGGAGCTGGAATGTTCAACCCAGTGGGAGTCCAACCTCAGCAAGCCATGACTGATAAAACAGCACAGTCTGCAGAGGGTGTGGATGCTGCTGCAGAGCTTACGCTGCAAGGTGAAGCGATGCTTGCATGTTCCTACGTGAAAGACTAAAGATAATTTTTTGTTTTTATTTGTGGTTATAAAAGTTATTTGTGGTTGGCCAAGAAAGAAATTTAACATTTACTTTTGTAATTGTGATTGTTCCCCAGGCATGCAGAATGCAGTCCGCAGTGGGATGGGTCTCCTTGGCATGCATCCGTCAGCCTCCCTTGCCCACCCGCTGCATCAATCCGGTCTGGCTGGACAGAGAATGCCTGGCCTGCTGCCTCTGGATGTGCGACCTAATCTCCTCCAACCTGGGGCTGCTGGCCGCTTCCCACTCCTTATGCATCAGGGCCCCACCCAGCAGGGTGCTGGCCTCCTCGACAGTACCCTCCAGGCTCAAGCCCGTGCCAGAGCTCCCTTCTCTCAGCTGGACCCTTTCAACAGGACCCCCAACCTTACCAGTGAAAATTTATCCAAGACAGAAGACGAGTCTTCCTCTGGGGCTGATGAAGGCAAAGACCAGGACTACCGCTTCCCTCCAATGGAAAAGCAGAGCACGGGCCTTCTGAGGACCCCTCCACCAGAGCATAGGGAGCCCCTTGTAGGTGGTGGTGGAACAGGAGGAGCTGGTGGTGGAGGAGGCAGACCTCCCTTGCTCCAGACCCCAGGGACTCAGCCAGCCAGAACAAGCCTAGTGGGACGTCTGCAGGCTCTTGCAGGCTTCACCCCTGATAACCGCTGGAACCAGACCAGAGGGGACTTTGATGAACGAGATGGCATGCGAGGAGGCCTACAGACTCCAGTCGGTCCAAAAGGCTTCCAGGAGGAGCGCCCCACACCTGGGCAGAACTTCCCCAACCGCTTTGACAACCGTCCTGGGACAACAGGAGGAGCAGCTGGAGTCTCAGGAAATGCAGGAGCTGTTGGAGGGCCACAGGCCTGGAACCGTAGCAGTGCTGCCACAACACCTTTTGACAGTGAACTGCACCAAGACCTTGATGAGCGAAGACGTCCGTGGGACAGGCAAAGAGACAGAGATGAAAGAGATTTTGACTTCAGGAGGGAGATGAATGGTAACCGCCACAGCCGAGAGAGAGAGAGGGACAGGGAGCGAGGCCGGGACCGCACCAGAGAGCATGAACGTGACAGAGACCGCGATAAGGAGAGAGACCGTGAGAGGGAACGTGAGCGTGGGAGTTGGACACCTCTTCTCCCTCTACCTACTCCTCTACTTCCTACTCCGCCTCTTAATCCCAACCTGACCATGAACCAAGGCAAACTGCTTGCACCACTCAAATTGAACCCCCAGATTCAGCCACGGTTCCAGTCCCCACTCCTGCCTCAAGCTCCGACCAAGCCCTCTCTCCTGGGTCTGAATCAGCCACTGCCTCAGGTTCAGATTAAGTCTCCATCCCCATCACAGAGCCAAGCAGTTGTACCCAAGCCCCTCTCAGAAACCCCAGCTCCGTCTGAGACTCCTCAGGCTCAGTCACCACCCTCAGCCCAATCACCTAACCCATCATCTGAGAGCAAGGATCAGAGCCCAATAACTGAGGCTCCCACTGAAGCCGCGTCATTGCCACAGCCTGAAACCCCTCCACAAACGGAAATGTCATCCCAGCCCACGGCCCAGTCCCCCTCCAAAATAACCGCTTCTCCAGACAGTGAGACCCCAAGCCAAGCCTCACCACTGGTTGAAGCCTCATCCCAGGTTGCGACTGTGGCCTTCACACAAGCTGCCAGCCCCCCTGAAGAGACGACTCACTCTCTGGAGGAGCTGGAAAGCCCACAGAAGGATGAGGAGGAGGAAGCACAAGAGCAAGCCTCCTCACCCCAACCCCAGTGGGTCAATGGACCTGGGATGGACAATAGCCCTGTGGCTGAACCCACACCTGAGCCCTCTCCTGAGCCCTCCCTTGAGCCCACTCGAGAACCATCCTCTGATTCTGTGCTCCCTGAAAATGAATCAGAGCAGCAGCAGGAGCAGCATCTTGCCTCTACTAAGGACGTAGACAATGAGCAGAGTGAGCCCATGGAGGACGCTGCAAGTCAGCCAGTGGTAGACACTGTCACAGACACTGAGGGGACATAATCATCACTCAGTAGGTAAAAGATCATTTTGTAAAGTTGTCTCTTCTTCTCTGTACTCATGTCAGCAAACCACCACCACACGGGACATGGCGAATACTGACTCACATCAGTTATTGTCTGATAACCAATAACAAATGATTTTATCTCTCACAAATACCAGTGTACTTAAATAGAAGTCTCCTTAGCTGATATATTGATAGACCATTTTCTTTGTGTTTTATTTCCTTTTTCCTTTTATAAGTTGTGATGCCAACCCACCCGTTTTAATTAATCTAATCTTGGCGAATTTTATTGAATTGCCTACCAAAATGTTTCAATTGTATATTGGGAAAATGAGCTTTGACCTTCCTATGGAAGAGAGTAAGGAATCCTGGCTGTTCGGCAATGGACTGAATACAGATGCACAAAATACTTGAAAACGGCAGTTGCTGGCCCCATTTCTGACTCCTCTTCTTTTGAAATGCTGCAGCAAAGTTTTCAATGAATGCGTTTGTGGTGTCCTACAATGCTTTCTGTTTCTAAGCAGAACAAATAGCCTGCATACAGTGAGACCAGTACAGCTGCTTATAATTAGGAAAAATGAACTTTTTTAAAAATGAAAACCTGAAAATGTATCCCCAAAATAAATGTCTGTAATTTGTTTCCAATTATACAGCAAACACAAACAGAAAATTACATGCTGGGGGAAGGAAAAAAAGAACAGATGGATGTTCTGATGTTGGGTACATATTGTTTTAGTTTGAAATAAACATGCTTTGTCTGTTTAAAACACATGCTTTAGGACTGTTTTCTCACCCAGGACCAGTGGAAACTAAGACTGCTTTACAGACTCGTACACATTGTGTGCTGTCACCTCAGTCGATTTGATGTTCTCGTAACTCAAGTTGCTGCTATACCATCTATCTACAGAGCACTTTGTTGGATGCAACCGTGGGACTTGTAGTTTTTAGTTTTTGATGACTTCAGCCTGTATGTTTCCCTACGTTTTTGCTGGGTGACTGTTGAGGATGGGATTGTGCCTTTTTTGAATGGATTTGTCGTTCATGATGCTACCCAACACTACTGTGTGATGTACACCAGACTGTGCGTGCAACTTGGTTTCAGAAAGCTCTATGAACACAATGCTACCTACACAGAATTGACTGGCTTACCGTTTCAATGGTAGCTGGACAGTTTGTAAAGCACTCACCTAGAGGAGAACAAGTCTATATACTCCATCGTTCTGTGCATGCAGGCCTGTAGCCATGTTTTAACCTTCCTGTCTCTTGTTCATTTCATACTTGTAGTGCTTTTCTGTTGAGACATACTACTAGAAATCCATAGTCTGCTGTTCTCTCAGACCAAATGTCAACTAAAGGAGTTGTGATGTTAAATAAAAGTTGAAGGTGCATCAGATTTTTACCCCTTATTGTCATGAATACTGATGGCCGATCAGATGAACTTTTGCACACACATCAACACTGCTGCTTCAAACTGAGATAACTTTAACACTATAACCAGAGGCATGTAGCTTAAACCAGTGAAAATATAGAGATTATGAGACATGCATACCTAGAATACCAGGCTGTGTATTGAAAGTATCACATCCTTATTTTCTTTTTTTTTTTTTTTTAAAAAAACATCTAGACTAAGCTATTGACTTTTTATATACTTTTAATAACATTCTGAGAGAAACTCCCATGAGACCTGAGATTTACACTGTCAAAACACTGCAATATACTGTATTTCACACCTAGCAATAAAGGTGGAGATATTTACCAAATGCCCTCTTAAAGTAGTCAAAGTATTTGCTGAATCCATACAAAGGGCACATTTCTCATAAGGGACAGTTCCTATGTTTAAAAAAAAACCCCAGCCACCTGGCACTTGCCTCAACAGAACAAAAGGTTAAAGTGGAAATATACAAATGAGAGAGATGTGGAGGAAGTGGGAGAAGATGCCGTTGCTTAACCACCCCTCCACCCTGCACTGTCAGAGACCTGGCTGCTAAAGCTGGAGGAAGTGCTAACTCGGCACCAAGCTCCTCTCTACACTTATTTAAGGCCCAGCTAGTGTCAGAAAACACAAGCTAGAGGACTTATTTAAACAGTCGCCTACATCATGGTCTCTATTAATGCCATTTCAGCGTTTGTTATTTTTATAGAGAAAAAAAAATTATGTGAATAAAAGCTCAATGCCCAATGCCTTTACCTCCAATTACACCTGAGCTTAGCCTGCTAATCCAAATGTTAATACGCAGAAAAAATATATTTCACAGTTTGGCTCTGGATTTAGCATCTAGAGACTTGTTATGGGATAAAAGCCAAGCTGAAAATATCCAGTTGTGTGTCTCCTAGTATGACTCGGTCTTAACATTTCTAGGTCCCGCTCCCCAAAGGCCAGAGCAGTCAGCCAGGTCCAGCCTCCTGCTGACCTCCCCACAGAGAGATTTGACAGGCTGAGACTTTGAATTAACTACTATCTGCCCTGGAACAGATGTACATAGCAGTTGGCCAGCTCTCCCTTGAACAGCAATAAAACTAAATCCTCACTGTACAAAGTGGGAGCATCCTGCACTTATTTATCTTTAACAGAATAAAGGGCACGTTAATGTAGGTTGTTCTAATTAGTAATAATTTCTCTTCAAGCCTTACATTAAAGCCAATATAACCAACAGGCACCGTCCTGTCTCTGTCTAATGGTGGCCCTGTGCCAAGACATTTGCACTTCATTGCCATATTATTCTCCTTATAAACCCCTAGCCAAGCCCATGGGACCAGAGCAATGTGGGCCTGACCTTCAGTTGAGGATTACCCCAGCATGGGCAACTAATGAGAGCAGCTGAACCATAATGGCATGGCATAATAGTACACTGCCTGATCATGCCCAAGTGCTAATGTGTGGTTTTTACTGTCTGTCAGAGACAGATGTTCCCTGCTGTGAGGACGTAAATTAAGAGTGATTATGGTTAAGATTTACTTTGTAAATGACTTTTAATATGTCATGTTGGGAAATCATAAATTTCCTAATCTGATGTGGACTTCAAATGTCCAACCTTAACATGCAAATTACTCTATGAGGAGTCATTTTCTAATTAGTCTTGGTTATATTGAAGACTAGTGGTTCATTTTCAGATATTGCTCTCCTGTTGTCATTAAAAACACAGTCTGTGTATCTCTAGTGTCAATACCATGTCTGACCATTTGAGGTCAGTGTGGTACTGCAGCTCTCAATGCTGTGGCAGACTGCTCTTCTTGGAGGTTGCGACAGCTCAAAATCTGCAGTGCTCGCCTTTTCTTTTACCTTCTGTGCTTCACTCTCACCGAGACAAATAAAAGCCCACCAGTGCCATGACAAAGTATACCTACTCATGAAAGTCCTCTGTTTGAAACAAACAACAGGCTCAGCGTAAAGATAAGGGCATAAAAAATTGCTGCCATGCAGAATCTTCATGGCACCACTGCGCTGAAATGAATTCATCAGATATCTCTTTCTATACCTTTTTTCCGATCGATACAGGAGCGGTGTGATAAATGGAATGAGGTCCTTTTAGGGTGAGACTTGGCCCGTTTCTGCAGCTTCTCAGTTGCTGCATTCTTAATTGATTAAAGCTATTGATTAGGCCTCCCAACGCCTCCAGACTAAAGTCAGCCTCTATCGTGGCCAGATACCCACAGATCATATTCGCAAAGGGTGAGGTCTGTGCCAAGTGAAGAGAGACAGTGTCTTTGGTGGTGTGGCTGCTCACACAAATACCTGAGCACAAAAGATTTAGTTAAGAGCAAAAAACATCTGTCTTCTGTCATAGTTAAGCAGTAGAGGAATCCCCTATCTCGGCCCACACTCAGCAGCCACCATAATTACTCACCACTGCGGGAGTGTGTGTGAGTTTCCTCTCCCCCGCCTGGCTTCCCTGTTATCAGAGCCAGCAGACTCTTTGTGTCCAAAGTTTCCTTCACCCAGGAACTTGGTCTCGTCATGAGTTCACCCTTGCTGCGGCCAACATCATGCTGCAAGTTGGTCGGGAGAGGCAGCCAAGGTCAGCCAAGGAGTCCCCCCACCCCTACACCACAGAGAAGTGTGAGTGCATGAAGTTAAAGCAGCAGCCCTGGAGCTGGTTGCTGGTGGGGATTCAGTATCTTAGCAGGGTGTGTACTTTGCAACATCCAGGCTTCAACAGAGGTCCTTTAGGTTCTCACTTGCTGCTCTTTTGATCTCTAGTAGCAACTGTAGTTCATGCAGCCAGAAGGAGTTTCTTTCTTACTTTTCAAAATAAGAAAAGGAAACGGGTAAACAAGTAAAAACAACCCTTGTTTTTTCTTGTTTTGGATTGCCTTCCATTGAACTTGTTACAGGTAACCATCCATGGTACTCAGAGGATGAATCCTCATGACTGGTGATCCCCTGACATTTCCTCTAGCACTACAATGAGGTGGACATCATCGGATTTCAGTAAAATGTCTTAACATCTTTTGGCTTGATTACCATGCGATTAGGTGAAGATATTCAAAAGTTAATCACATTAACATTAGTCTAAACAATACTTGCTTTTCAATACTACTTTTCATTTATGTAAACACTGATGATTTCAAACTGTACAGAAAGGACACCATATAATGTAGTTCATGCTTAATGTTAAGAAACAAGACTGAGAGTCTACAGCCATGTTAATGACTCTTGAGGCTGCACAGGGGGTTTTAAGTTAAATGTTAATGTGCAAATATTCGCCATGTTCACATCTTAGTTTAGCATGTTAGCATAGTTACATTTGGTATTTAGCACTAAACACAAAGTACAGCTGAGGCTGATGGGAATGTCATTAGTTTTGTGAGGTTTTAGTCATAAAACAAAATATTGGCCGAAGTAAGTTTTGACCAGGCGGTGACACTAAATGAAAAGTCAGAGGATTAACATAGTGATTACACTTTCATCTTGACAGGAACACAAATGTCTGTACCCGATTTTGTGCCAAATACATCTAATAAGTTTGGAGACATCTCAATTAAAAGCACAAATATGAACCTCTTGTAAAGTCATTGGATCACTAAAGTCTTTAGAATACACACCATATCTAGGGAGAAATTAATGTCTAGATATAGAGTTACTTAACGGGATAGATGAAAACTTTGACCTGCTGGTGGCGCTAAATGAAAAGTCAGGGATTAACTAGGTCATTAGGATTCATCCTCTGGGGAGCATGAATATCTGTACATCTTTCATGGCAATCCATTTGATAGTTGTTGTGATATTTCAGTCTGGACCAGTGGTGGACACTGGCTGACCAAAAAAAGTTTTTAAAAAATAAGGGTATTTCTATGGAGCTCATTTTTCAAATCTTTGCTCACAGAATCTCACAAGCGACTTAAAATGTTGACATTATTATTCTCATACAAATAAAATACTGCCACACACATCCAATAACTCTTTCAAAGACCTTAGCTATTATTTATTATTTAATGGCAGATTATTCGTCTTACTTCACTACAAAGGCTAAACATCAAAAAGCTAATTTTGGACTTTTGTACAGTATGGTGTCCTCTTGAGAATTATAGCCTCACAGAACCGCTAGCTTGGCTGTAGACTCAGTCTTGTTATAATATATAGATGTTTATTTCTGAGGTACTCCAGTTGTAGAAGGTTTGTCAAATCCAGACTTGTTATCCAGACTTATTATTTCTAGATAATGCTGCTGAGTGCTGCTCTACTTTTGTTTTTTGAAGGTAGCAACTTGCCTAATTTTGTCCTCAACTTTCATGAGCGTATTTCATTTCATCCTCTCTTGAGGCAAAAAAAAAAGGTTGGACAAGTGTTTTTATTTTTTACGCCATTGTCAGGAGCAGGATGAGAAAAAGCCTGTTTGCCAAGTCAGTGTGTAGGACGTGTGTGTGTGTGTGTGTGTGTGTGTGTGTGTTATCAGTGGTCTACATGCCTGCCTGAATACCTTTTCCTACACACATAACTAACTATATGTGTCTGTATTGGCGGTGTGTCAGCAGTGCCACAATGCAACTAGAATTAAACCTATTAGTGCAAACATGGTTTACACAGGCTGAGACAGTACATTCACATTTCAGGATTGATGTCTACACATCTGTTAACATTGTTAACCCCTAATCTTTTGTTAGTGGCCCCATCTCAAAACACAAATATTGAACACACATCATCTGTTTACATGTGATTATCTGCCCAAAGATGTCTGTTTCCCCTAAGTCTCAGTCTCATTAGCATAGCTCTGTTATTGCTTCTGCTTCTCGTCTCAAACTGTCCTTGCTTTTGTGGGGTGAGTGTGGGGTCATAGGAGGGTTAAAGGTCACCCCTGTTGGAGACACAGGAAGGAGTGTGGGGAAAATGCAGGAGAGGGTCGTCAAGGAGACGACGATGGGCAACAAGTACCTGTCTCTGATTTTCAGAGAGCAACCAGTCTTTGATTTGAGGCAGGTGGGGCGTTGTGTGTTTGTGTGTAATCTAGGTGACAGGGGAGTATATGAAATCTGCCAACACAAACGAGGAGTATGCGTGCGTTTGGGGGGCAGAGGGGGAGATCCGCAGGGAGGGAGGTGTGCTGAGCAAGCGGATTGAGCGATTGACAGCGCAGCACATTGTGCCTGAAAATGGGTGGAAAGATGAAATGTATCAGGAAAGACAGACAGGCATGGGCTTCAGCCTCGTGCTGTCAGCCTTACATCAGCACTATTCTCATTAGAGAGGGCGCGTGCACATATTGCAGTCATACACACTCATTTAAACACAGCATTTACATCAATTTTCTCATTATGTAGTCTCACATTCTTGGACCTTCTGCAGTTACAGAGGGTGTGTGACAAAGCCTCAACACACATATTCACAAAGCTTTAAATACAGGGCAGACAATTTTTTTTATCCACTTTGTTCTCATGGAGCCTGCGTCGCCTCCATTCACACGTCTGTCATCATTTGGTAGGAAGGCCTTATAAAAGCTGGTTATTAAGGGCTGACTCAGGTTCTTCCTGCAGATGTGACACCTGGTTCTTCCACTAACAAAACAAGCCTCATTGTTTCCATTAAGCGCTGTAGTGAATGTGTGTCTGCATGTACACACGCGTGATCCTCTTTGTTGTCTGCCTGTTTGTTTACGGTGGTTAGATGAAGATTCCCCTCTGAGAGACGGAGCAGACAATGTCAAATTAAAAAGATAGGGAACTCCTGACTCACCACAATCATGCAGGGAGGGAGCGGGGTGAAAGGAGGGAGTCGGCAGATTTGTAAGAATCAAGGTACTGTGATCAAACCCGGCGTTGTCTTTTACTGATGTCTTCGAACCTCTTACATCCAAATGGAAACATATCAGATGTATGAAATAGAGTTGGACTGAGAGCGACTCACAGAATTGATAAAACTACTTTTGAATTTCAGCAGCAGCATATATTTCCAGAAACAGTCTCCAATTTACTTTGGGTTATCCACAGAACAAGGCGTCAACAGTGTTCTTAGTGGAAATGAGTTGGAGTGAAAGCTAGAATTACGAAACATTTTATGCAAATAAGCCCAAAGTATTAGTCAGCATGATGCCAAAGCCTCTGAAGCAATGTGCGACAAATCTCCAACTAAAGAAAATGTTTTAGTCACATTAGCAGCCCATTCTCCCATATCATATCAGTCACCCATTTGAAGATAAAGTACATTTTTATTGTGTTCTTATACTAAATCTCCCTCTGCTGCATAATAATGACACCAATTTTAGGAGTTGGAATGATAACTTGGTTTTTATCCTGATAACAAATGTACTGACTTTGAAGAATCCAGAATTTTGGAAAGTGTAAAGCACAATACAAACAGTTTGTGTATTTCTTTCACCTGTTTTCTTCCTGTTGCTTCATCAGTCCATGTATCATATTAAAGAAGGAAGGCCATCAACAAAATGTTGTCTTCTTATCCAAGAAAAAACAATTCATGTAGAAACATCCATTACATCATTGACTAATATCAACATTTTTAACACAAGGCAAATGCTGGAGAGTTACTATTTTATCAGCCTAATTCTTAATATTGTGATTCTGAAGAACATAATTGCCCAGCAAAACATTTTTTTTATCTTAATTCTTAATTTTTCAAGTGCAGAGATCTACTTTATTCTGTCATGTTTCAAGATGCTCAGTCTTTCAGAAAAGTCCTGCAATATGTGGAAACTTCTGCTGCGACTCCCATCCAGGCCCATAAACACAATATATTCTTGTTTCCTCAAGAAAAATCAGCCCCTATGGCTAAAACTGGCTGTTTGTCGTTTTTTTTTTGTGTGTGTGTGTGTGTGTTATGGACGCCGTAACACAGAAAATACTTTCTATTGAGAGTCATTTGAAGGTTTATGTGCAAAGCGCTGTAATAGAGAAAAATTCTCATATGCCGCACAAAAGAGGAGAGCCAGTGTCCTGCTCATGAGTAGTTAACCCCGCTTTGAGCGCTTTAAACCTCCCTCCTGTTGCTCCTCCAATCTGTCGAGTGTGCATGAGTGTGTGTGTGTGTGTGTGTGTGTGTGTGTGTGTGTGTGTGTGTGT
>JBBPCS010000374.1:10902521-10923088 GCA_037974645.1 Hollardia meadi | reverse complement strand
ACACACACACACACACACACACACACACACACACACACACACACACACACACACACACACACACACACACACGTCTTCTGGCATTTCTATTCAGCTCCCACCCTCCCTCCTTATCGCCTTCTGAAACCATAAACCATATTTGGACTGTGTGATTAAAAGCCTCTCCTTTATTTCTTTGCTCTCCCAGGAACAGGCACAGAAAGTAGCTGCATCTGGGAGTTGATTCACTCCAGGTCTGAAGTGGAAGGCAGACCAGAGACCATCTTCCAGCTGTGTAGCAGGTCAGAGATTAAACTTTCAGGTGGAATCTGCAATAAGTAATTCTGGTATGCATCCATGGACTCAGTCTTTTTTTTTTTTTACCTATTACACATACCAGATTTGGGGTATATTTTAGGATACGTTATTTAACTTAAGTCTTTTTTGTAGTTTTGGCCACCAGTTCAGGCCTATTATCCATTTTTTTCTATTTTTACAGATCAACTGAATTTTGGAAAACTCTTTTCTTTCTTTGCTGATAGCACCACTCTCATATCTGTCTGTTAAATATGAAGCTATGGCTAGCAGCTGGTTAGCTTAGCATAAAGAGCAGAAATGGGGGAAGCAGCTCGCCAGGCTCTGTCCAGAGTTTCCGTTATATTTCTGAAAATGTCAAACTATACCTGTAATGATGATTATGATGTAGTTCAATAATCTAATTAAGCCATTTATATTTTCATATCATGGTCCCCATAGAAGACATTAGTGTTATAGCCATCAGCTTGGCATTTCTTCCCATGGATCCTATGTTTGCTGTGGGTTTAGCATTTAACAGTATAAAATGTCTACATGAGGATACTGGCAAGAGTGAAGCCTGTGACCAAATTGCTAATTCTAATTACACACTGTGAAATTGAGATCCTTCTTAATGAATTAAATCACCCATTTCCCTGGAGACACAATGGAACTCTCAGTCCCTTATATTTAGCCTCAGATATCATGTTTAATATACCTTGTGCTCATGTTACTATGATGCATCTGTTGTTTCCTTTGCAGTGTGCCAGAGAGCAAGGTCAACATCATCAAGGTGATCCGCTCCATCCTCAGGGAGAATGTGAGGAGGAACATGAGGAGTGAGGGCACACTGGAGAGGGGCTGTAAGGAGCGCCTGGTCCCCCTGCGCAGCACCCTGCCCTCCTCTGCCAGGCTAGGTGAGTGTTCAGAACAATTCTTACGAAAAAATTGTTATTTTTATGGAGGAGATATTTCTGTCAATCAAAGATCTACTAACAACATCTGACATTTGTTTTGGGTACTAGGCGTTGCTTTCTGGGAAAGTGTCCTATAAAAACATGTCCACATAGGGCAAATGACTGATTCTTGTTGACTGGTATTTAGCCTTTAAGGTCATTTGACTTTAAAAATAATCAACTGTGTAATGTTTTAAAGATGATTGCATCTTACTTTTTAGGTCATAAAATGCTAGAGGGCTTGTGGTGCAAGTGTTGCGCTCAGATAAGAGTGGCATTTCTGACTCCCATTTCCACATTTCTTACCAGGTTCCTCCAGGGCTTCCTGGTTGTGTAAGCAGCCACTTGGAGATCTCTCCACCCAGGCCGGGAATCCCAAGCTGGGGCCAGACTCAGATGAGGGAAGCCTGAGCAGTGGAACATACAGTTTGTCTGGGGCTCCTCCGCCTTCCGCCTCCCCTGACTTGCATATCCTTCCTGTCCAACAGAACTGGTCGCAGACACCTGGATCCAACTCGCGGCCCCGCTCCACCTCTGCTATGAAAGAGTCAGATATTTTAAGTGATGAGGATGATGACGGCTTTAGTGAGGGGGGGATAAGGAGGGACAGTGGAGACAGTAGTTCACCAACTAGCGTCATTGAGGCTCAGTTCCTTCAACTTCAGCTCTCAGAGGACGCTGTGTCAACATGTGCACCGGCTCCCCGTGTTCAACCTGAGCAAGTGGGGGACACTCCAGAGACCCAACCCAAACTGATGCGAGGACACTTTAATGCTGTTAAGAGGAAACCCAGCAGTTTCAGGAGGAGCCAGGATGCACTATTGAACATGAAGGCGCACAGCAGGTCACTGGACAGCCAGACGGATGCAGCATCGCCACCAGGGGTATTGGACATGTTGCTGGAGAGAGAGTTCAGCGTCCAAAGTCTGACTTCTGTAGTCAATGAAGACTGTTTCTATGACCCAGCAGAGAGCTGTGCCACTGACTCCAGAAATGCCACCTCCTCATAGGGGGCTGAATCTACAGAGCAGAACTATACTGTACCCAGACCACAAGTTAATGGTCACAAAGGTCAGAGGCGCTGACCAAAGCCCCTGCATCACAACAGAGGAAACTCCTGTGGCTCACTGTGGCCTCTAACAGTGTGGCTTTGAAGCTGTGCCTGAAATTGGATGTCAGTTTGGTAAAGCCACACCTGCCTGCTCAAAGTTAGGCATAAATGATGTCTCCTGATTGAAGCCCAGTTTCTCCCTCCAGAGAGGCGAAGTGAGGTGATTTCTGTCCCAATGATAATGACTGCAATGAATCTGTCAAGCACTGATGCGTTCCGGCGATCTCCTCAGCTCTTTGGGTTTTGCCTCCTCCCAACTAACCGTCTGAGTGACGTATTTCATCCTAGTTTCCCCTGCAGCTCACACTGATTGGCAGTTTTTATTTGGTTTTTCACCTTTTCTGTGAGGGAATGGGGGGATATGTCCTTGGTCTGTCAGTCCCAAAAGTTAAGAGGTGTCCACAATGCATGTTAAGCCACGGGATACTGAGATGAAATAAGTTTGAGTTTGCTGACTCGTTATTGTGCTACATATTTCACAGTTTGCTGGGCAGCAGGATTTCATAGGTCTGGTGTTCAGACTTGGTAAAATATTAATTTGTGTTTGGTTTCAGAGAACCAAACACTGTAGGTCACCGCTTATTACCAATTGCATTATTGTTAAAAATGAGATGAAAGGAGGGGGCGAGTAAAGGCTATCTCAGAGCAGTAAGATCCACCCAAAGAGCTATGGTGGCCAGGTTAAAGACTTCCTGAGAAGAGACAACATTGGCCTGAATAGGAAGGACACCGACTTCGGAAACTAGGCCTTGTTTCTGTATTTTGTGCACTAAAGTACACTGTTTGCCTATAATATTTGAAATATTTTATCTGTACAGGTGTTAATGTAATTAATGCTGTTTTATTTATTAATAGGTTTGATTATGTATATCTTAGCAAACTAACTTTTTGGATGAAAGCTGTTGGCTAATGATTTGGTCCATAATTAAATAATAAAAAAGATGCAATACAGCTTGATGTTTTTTTTCCACTTAATTTTAAATGTAGCCTTCTGGATTTTGGTTGTCTTTCTTTGAAGATTGTTTTTTTTTTTTTTTAAATGGCTGCTTAATTGAATTATTTAAACTGCAATAATGCTTAAACTCCAATGTTACACTGTTTGTGTGTCCTATGTATATAATCTTTTCTATCTCTGAAACATTTGTATTCTCTTATACCTACTTGACACTGTACAGGTAAGAACAAGGCAGGAATTTGCAAAAAATGCAGCTGATATTTTTTTAAAACTTAGTTTGCCATGGCATAAAGTACATGTTAAGATACAATGAAAAAGGCAAACCACTACAATTCTTACCCTTCTCAGCTCAACCTTACCATGCCTCTAATGCTAGCATACCAATGAATGTGAATGCCCCATTCTCATGGCTTTGTTTTTATAAATAAAAGTTTTATCTGTGAATGACGCCTGGAGAACAATGCTTTCAACTTTCAGTTCAATTTTACCAATCTTTCTGTTCTATTGACAGGTAAAGCATTGTTCTGAAGTGTCTTATTTCAGGCTTGGTCCCTTGGCTGGACTTGCCACCAGTCCCTGATTAGCTGTCATAAGAAACGCAAGTTTGTATCCTGGTATTGGAAGAAAAGGTATATTCTCAATAGAATACATAATTATCTGACAGAAGTAGGGCACAGTTACATGACGAAAGAAAGCTTTACTATGGTGCTTGGATTTTATACACAGATGCGTATGAAATTATATGTTGGGAAATTTTCAATTGGCTGAGCACATTTAGCATCTCCACAATGACAATTAGTTTTTCTATTGCTTATTCATAATAAAGCCAGCGGACTGAAAACACCCAAATTATCAATTCAATTACGTTTTTCAAGTCTTACTCATTTTTCCCCACTCGTATTATCTGCATCGCTAGACAGTTTCAGCGTCTACCTGGCACTACCCAAATAGAAGGTAAACACTTGGTGTTTTGGGTGTAATGACCCTTTAAGACACCTTTTACAACCCACCACCAGTTCACACTGAGGCACTTCATTGGGCTACACAAGTACAACTATATGTAAGACTGTGATTAGTGTTTTGCTCCGAGAAAATAAGGCACAGGATTATTTCATGACATGTCAAAAGGTGTGGAGGACCACCAGACAGCCAACCACGATGAAGCATCCAAATATGTGTGGACAGCTAGTGTTGGAGAGTAACAACGGAAGCTGTGATCTTTTACCATTTTAGAGTCATTGGATTTTACAGTCTGTGACAAATCCTTTGGAGTGAATCTGTGTGGGTCGGAGCTACACTGAACTGTCAACTGGCTACAAGGATGAAATTGTGTTTGGTTCAGGTCTGGTGTCGGTTATTATCAGGTTACCATGCAATGACAGACGGCTGTGGCAGTTTTATGGTTTGAAAATCACACCAAAAGCTATTTGGTTAATTCTGAAGGTTGGTGGGCTGAGGATCATTATTCTTGATTTAGGTTTTGCAAAGAATGATTCACACTAATTTTGTCTGGGAATGACTTGAAATGCAAAAAATGTCCTCCAATCACCTCTAAACTGTCTTTCCCTCTTGATTCTGGACACCTCAGCATCACAGTTGTCAGACCACACATGAAATCAAACACAAACCTTTTCCAAGGAAATGACCAGTACCAAAAGTGTTTATACTAAACAAAACAAACATCTCCATAAAGTTTCATGAAGATATTTTACTGGTGCAGTTGAAATAAGAAAAATCAAAAATGACAAGACCAAAATTATTAGCCCTCTGACAATCAATAGTCAATAATGTAACCTTTCTGACTCACAACTGACAGCAACCTCTTAGTATAGTTCCTAATTAGGTTTGCGCATGTTTCTTGAGGGCTCATAGCCCATTCCTCCATGGCAAATTGTTCGAATTGACTTCTTGAAGATCTGGGTATTGAGAAGGCCAATCCAGGACCTTGATTTTGATTCCTTCAGAAGGTTTTGGACCAACCTGGATGTGTGCTTTGTTTCACTGTCTTGCTGGAAGACCCAACGACGACCTAAAGCCAGACTGGCAGCAGATTTCTTCACATTATCCTTCAAAATGTCAACAATCTTTTTAAAGGCCCCATACACCCGAACAAGGTTCCCCGTGTCTGTAGCAGCAAAACAGCCCCACAGCATTATGCTCCCACCATCATGTTTAATTGTGGGAACAGTGTTTTTAGGGTTGAAGGCCTCTCCCTTCCTTCACCAAACAAAAGCAACATTCATGTGCCCAAACAGCTCAGCAGTTTAATCTCATCAGAACAAAGGACAGACTTCCAAAACTCATCCCCATGTTTCAAATGGTCACAGACTTCAGTCTGGCTTTGATATGCTGCTGTGTGAGTAATGACGTTTTTCCTTGGGCGATGCCCTCAAAGCCTACCACGATGAAGAGCCCTCATAACAGTCTTCCTTGAAACATCAAGTCTGATGAGGCCAGTTCAGCAGCAATCATCTTCGCAGAGATCCGGGGATTTCTGTTGACGTCTCTGACGATTTTCCTCTCTAAGGTCTTTGATATCTTGCACTTGCGCCCCCGCCCAGATTTGTTATAACAGAATGTGTCTCCTTGTACTATGCAATGATGCAACATACAGCTGTTCTAGACACCTCGAAATGCTTGGAAATGGCAGTCCAGCCACCCCCCTTAAGATGGGCATCCACTATTTTCTTTCCGACTTCCAGTCTTGGTTCTTTGCTTTTTGGCATGATGAAATCAAGTGCCACTAGCCCTGTTCACTTGAGTCCATTTAGTAGAGTTCAATGCTGATCGATTGTTCAGGTATTGTTTGTAAACTAAAAATTTCAATTTGCTACCATTCTCTTGAAGAATTCACATGGGGGCTAATAATTTTGACCACACCAATCTTCAATACATTTGTTATACAGCAAACCTGAAATTGTACCAAATGATGGCCCTTACATTTAAGACTGTTTTGCTCTGTAACATTGGACAAATTTCGGGAAAATGTTCCATAGCTCCTTGGGGGATAATAATTTTGACCTTAACTGTAATAGTATGTATACTGTTATCATACTGCACATAGTGATAACACAGTTGTGCTCGATGCCAATTTATTATTTCATAGGGGCATGTTATACATTTTACTTTGCACATGAATATTTTAAAACTATACAACTATTTTATAAAGCATATCTTATAAAGTAAACAGAAAATGTAATATGCATGTTTGCTTATTTACCGATACATTTAGTTGTTAATATTATACAATTGTATGTAGCACCTTCAACAGGAGGCTATTATTTACATTGTAGTACTGATAACTTCTAAGGTATAGGCTAATACTTCTCCAGTTTTTAAAACACAGTATGTCACATAGCCACGTCACAGGAGTTGGTGCATTTCATGCAACTATAAATGGGGTATTAATATTAAGACACTTGCATAAGACGTTTTAAATTTGGCAGCCGATTTTAAGTGAGGATGTAGCTTTGACTCACCTGTATCTGCATGACTGGACTCGGTTATCACGCAAGGTGGTTGGAAGCTAGCGAACAAGCCTCAACTGGGCTTAACTGTTGTACAGTAGGCAGCTGATGTTTTGAAGGTAAAATAAGGAAAGTAACGTTTAAACATATTATAAAGTCCAGACTAACAAACACCATTACCGCGTAGCATAATGGGATCGTTCTACTGCTGCACAGGTGCATCTAATCCGTGGTTAATTACTTTGCCCTGGTGCGTGACGTCAGTTCTCACCCTCCAGTCTCTTCCCACACATCCAAGCAGATGGGAGAGGTTAGCCTTGAAGGCTTCCTGACAGCTTCCGGGCAAATTGGCTCTGCTTTCCCCTTTTGTTTCAGTAATTATTTAATTGTTTTGGTCGCACTTTGGTTAGGTTTAGGCACCACAAACACTAAGTTAAGTTTAGCTAACAAAACAGCATGGTTAGGTTTAGGAATCAAAAGCACTTGGTTAGGTTTAGGAATCAAAAACACTTGGTTACGTTTAGAAAAACACCATGGTTTGGGTTAAAAATACACCCTTTCACAATGTTTCACACGTGTTACAATAACATTTCTGGGAGAAAGCCTTCAATCACGTTTCTGAAAGAAAACCTTCAAGGCTAACTTCTCCCATGTGCCACATGCAACAATCTTCAAAAAAGAAAAAAGGTCACCAGAACACAAAACCACATCATGTTTTGTAAAGTCTCTGAGCTATCTGGATAACACACAGCATCACAGCTGCCAACATAGCAGCCCTGCATAAATATCTGCCATGTAGATCTGATGAAATCCTGATTGCGGTTAGAGATTAACACCAACCAATCATCAAAACTGAATGAATACTCTCTCTGGCAAGTCAAACATAGCATCCCATCTGCCACAGTGGCAGGCAACAGCCCTGCCATGTACTGTTGGTGATAATCTGCTCTTGCATTCAAAAAGGAACATTTAAAACTTGGAACACTTTAATTGGTATCAATCCTTAAATAACACCAGGGTTTGATTTATTTAATACGTCATAAATCCAGTATTCTATACAAGAAATGTAACAAATGTGCATGCCATCAGTACTTATAAAGTAAATTTGACTAATTTGACTTTTAATATAGGCATCAATTCCTCTTCCTTTAATACAAGTATCTTTCTGGAGCTTCCCTTTAAGCTCTGTTTCCCAAGTGACTAAGTAAAACAGTACACAGTGGAAGGAAAAATGGCCTGGATATGGTGCAGCCATGTTGTTCCCATTCTCTAAACCACCCTGAATACACGCTGACATTTCTTTCAGGTCCCACAGGACAAGGTGTTATGCAAGTTTAATCTGAAGTAAGAATTGGGACATAAGAGATATTCGCTCTCAAAGAGCTACTGTGGGTAACTAGCATGCTTTATTTTTTTTTCTCCCAAAAACACACAACTCTGCTTTCAGTTGTCCCATCCTGGAACAAGATCTGGGAGCTGATTTAGCTCACCCAGGATCCTTATGTGCCTTGTGGTTTATCTCTCTGCGCCAGGATTTCATGTACACCAAGTTACCTATTGCTCCCTGGGTGCAGGGAAAAACTTTTTAAAAATGCATGCATATGCCAGGTGGAAATGTCAAGGCTAAGAGCAGTCTGCTGTCTCTCTGTGCTAAAACGGGCTATTAGTGGGCTTCTCTTGGTTTCTGTGCCTTTTTCCTCCCTTTCAGCAGGGTTGTTGAGGACTTGGTAGAGTGCCGCTTGGTGTGTCAATAAATGTGCCCATTGGTGTGTTTCTTTGCCTGGCGAGGTGCCTCAGTCTGAGCTCCTCTCTAAACTCATAGCTTAGGAGACTGGGCTCATGGGTGCAGAGATGAGCGTAGGCATCTGCTAAAGCCCTGATCTGGGGTACAGTGAGTTCTGTCGGGCGTAGAGTGGGGTCCACATCTGCCTTCTGCATCATCTCCTGTGTCAGCTCAACACGACATGCCTCAGGGAACAACTTTCTGAGGAAAAAAAGGAGGAAAAAGTGGAGAAATGATACAGTACATGATAAGTACAGATTGCTACACTCAGGTCGCTTTGATATCTTAATGATCATGCAAGTTTAATGGCATTTTTCAAAGTTCAAACAGAAAGAAATTATCCCTCAGCAATTATTTCAAATCTGTGAAGTTAATTGAAATCATACAAAAGAATTGCTCATGAATTGTTAATCTGTTCCACTGCCATGCTCCATAGTCATGGGATGTAGGTACTGACACACAGCTCACACAAACATGAACATCTCTAACATAAAAAGGGCAGCTATAATTTAAATATTCAATTTTCGTTTGTTTTTCTTGCTCTTACTCTGCCTTGCCTGCGCTCTCTCAGTAGCCATTTATTTTTAAAGACATTTCTCTGCCTAAGATATTCTTTTGTATCCTTTCTCTGCAGTTTGATGAGCAATAGCAAATTCCACACACTCCGGAGTACAGATGCTTTTTAGGCGCTTCAGCACTGGTGCCTCCTCTCCAATTTGGTGTCGCTGCCGCCAACCCACTGCAGTTACATAAAATATGCTGCCTTGTCTCCATATGCCACCTCAATGACTCATAATTGCTGCTCTCTTTTGCACAGCCAGTGTTCTTTTGTTATCCAGGCCTACATACACTTTCCTAACAAGCACGGGGGTGATGGGCAGCATACACATGCATGTGGGCGTGTGTTGTTGTTTTTTTGCTAGTGGTTTTGAACAGAGCTCTGAGTGTGCTCTGATGTTCAGACCTAAGTTACTTAAAGCCACAAAAGTTGCGTCTTTGTCAGAACAGTTTGTGTGACCAAGAAAAGCAAGTCAAAAACCATCCCAATTAATGATGAGATGAGGCTGCGGTCAGAAATGGAGAATGAAAAATGTAGAGAGAATGATAGATGACGATGAGACAAGTAAAAAAGTAAAAGAGAGAGAGAAGGGTAGCAGCTTTTCAAGCTACATCAAGTTGTATAATTGTGCTTACTCTACTCCTTTATGGCAGTGCTTCCTGCGGAACTGGAAAATGTTCCTGACGACTTTCTCCACCAGCTTGAAGGGCTGCTGGATCTGGGGCTGAACCAGAGGGGTGAAGTGAACTACTCCCACGTCCACCTACACACATGCACGCACAGACAGACAGCAAGAGGGATCCAAACAGCGGGGGGTTAGCACACCTGCACAATAGATTTCAAAGAGCGTACTCATGAGAATGATGGAAAAAATGGCAAGAGAAAAGAAAGAGCAGGTATGTGTGAGGAGGAAGGAGAATGCAAAGTGTGGAGAAAAATGCAGGAGAGAAAGGTTGCCTGACAAATGGCAAGAGAGTGATACAAAGCTGGACAAAGAGAGCCAGAGAGAGAGGAGGATCAACACACTGGGATAAAAGAAAAGAGGGGAAGGCAGAAAATAAGATGACGCAGCATGGCTGGCTGGTGAGCCGGTTCTAGTTGCCACAGTAACACCTTTGCGATGGACCATAGAAACTGAGCCTCTCTCTATCTTTCCTGTCTCTCTCCCTGTCACTTCATCACCACTGAGTTTCTTAATACCTAGGAGCCAGACTCACTGTAGCACTCTTCTCTTCATCTCACTGTCTTTGCCAATTGCAGCTCTTCCCCTTCCGCTGAGCGCGAGGCCAATGGAGCGTGAACATTTTCCGATCCAGTGGCGGGTACGTTAGGTAGCCACAGTCCTGCTTTATGGGAGATTCAGTGGACACAGGTACTATGACTACGACTGAGAAATACAAATCATGAAAGAAAGTCATAGAAAAACTAGTCCCACTAAAACCCAGGCTTTGTAAAGCTTAGTGTGTAAAATAATAAGTACCTTTGGTTGATAATCACCAAATTACAGTAGCGGACTGATAGTGGTGGTAACCTTGGCTCCAGTTCTTCACGAGCTGCTGTCTCCTGATCATTCCTGTGTCAGCCCTAAGCTGACATGACACACTGCTGAAGTAATCGTGCCACACTCAGCAGAGCCGAACCCTTGCTTTCAGACCACCTCCTCTTTAATTTTCAAGCACATATACATCCACATGTTCCCTCTTCACTCTATTGCTTCCCTTTCTTCCATCTTCAATGCCACGATGCGATCAGAAGAACCAAAATACATTAAAAAGACTATTTCTGAATCTCTGGATCTGTGTGTTCGCAGTAACAAAGGGGGCCATCATCTTTCAAGGGTGTTTCACATGATGACGTTCAGTCCTGCACGTTATAGCTTGAGGGGCTACTGCACAATCAGAGAGATAAGCTACTGTGTGTGGACCGATGGCACAGCCAAACAGTGGGCAGCAGAGCAGTCGCCTGTCTGTCTTTCCATAGTTGGTAGCCTTACTTGTGAGGGAGCACTGAGAGGGACTGTACTCCGACTTGCTGAGCAGACTGACAATGAGGCATCAGCCGAGTTAGTCTTCATAATAATACATTTCATTACCCTTGAGTGCTTTTTGGCTTTGAGTGCTTTTCAAGTTAAGACTCTTCATACAGCAAGAAAAAATGCCAGCCATCTATAAGTAGCTCACATGTCCGTCTGAATGGAAAAGATCTGAAACAGCTTGCTTTTTGATCAAGGATGAAAAAAAAGCTGAGAAGACGTACAAAAGATAAGACAGATGTTGCAAACTATACATGTGCAGGTATGTAAATGAGGGAAGACAAATGTAAAGCAAGGTACACAATATGGGAAACAAAGCACGTTAGCTTAACATTGAAATGTTAATCAAGCATACAAAAAACACATACACATAACCCTCCCTCTTATGCATACAAACAGATACAAACACGTATAGAGGGGTAAAATAAAAGGACATCGAATTCACCTCAGACCTTGAAGCTTGTATTTCAGGAATGTGTGACTCACTCTCATTCACAGCTGCCTTTTGCTTTCCTGGGCTCGGGGCTGGCGTTAATAATTAGGGGAGGATGAGCAAAAGGATTTCTAATGACCTGTTTAGATTCCCCTTTTCTGTGAACAACCATGGTAGCACTCAGGAGCACTTGTAAACTGCAGCGCCATCTCTTATCAGATCTATAGATCCCAGTGTAGAGATGCCTGGCTGCTGCTAAGCTTCCTGCCGCAGTGGCGTTTTAATAGGACGGCAGCGGTGGAGACTATAGACTCAACAGCCCTGAAGGCTAGGTGCAATAATAGTGCAGAGAAAGCGTCAGATGGATTCAGCATTAGACGGTTCGACGTGGAAAGACAGGTTGTTATGAGTTGAAGCTGTACGTGCGTGTAATGTACAGCTGTTGCATAAGTCTCATGTTCAATTTTAATATTGATTTTTTGTCAAATTTAACCGTCTAACATTGAATGATGACTTTGTGATTTATTTGTGTCAGTAATGGGCTTGGCTTCTTCTCGATATGTTCATTATTAATACACCAACCATTTTAGTTCAGATGATGCATTTGAAATACAAAGGCCATGCAGCAGGTGTTGTCAAGGACATTTAATGCTGTGGTTGCATCATGCGGTTCAGACAGAGAATCAATGCATTATGAGGATCAACTCCTCCGCCTGTCACAATAAACATGCAAGGGTTCTGGTCGGGATTCGATGTCTGCAGTGCAAAATGCCTCTATCAGTGCCTTGGTGATGCAAGATCAGATCACCATCTGTGAGGAAGAAGCAATAAAAAGGAATGCCTTTAATTTCACTCTCTGCTGGAATAATTAGGCCATTTATATTCTGCACTTCATGATTTAAGAGAGGAGCAAGAAGGGGAAAAGTCGATATTGGGACTATACAGGCAGCAGCATTTCAGCCATCAGGTTGTCCAAGTCACTTTGCTGCTATGATTTATGTATGGCCTTGCAACATGGCTTCACTAGGTAGCACCACTAGAATATATCCCGCTCACAGCCATTAATCTTTCCCCTGATAACCTCAACATGCAAGGAAACTCCATCTTAAATCACACGCCGTCACCTGGACCCTCGACTGAGGATCCTATGCACGGGCCTTCCCCTCAGCCCTCCCCCCGAAACTCATCAAATACTTTGCATCTGCTGGGAGAGTCTGAAGTGGGGTAACAGACTGACTTATTGACCCTGTCCAAAAAGCTTCATATCTCTCCTTCGCTCAGGTTCTCCTACCTCTCGCTCCTTTCCCCTTTTCTTTACACAGGTGGCAGTAAGGATCATACATACAGAGCAGACCGGAGACTGCAAATGCTCTGACTGTAATCATTACTTTTAGGCTTGCGCAAACCATCATATTTAGCAGGAATATAAAAACAAGTTAATCATTACCGCTAATTTGGCCTCCAAATTAGATTGTTATGCAAGGATTGTTATACTCAAGCTCATTAAAAATATCCTCTTGCTCAGGCTATCGCAATGCAGCTAATTTGATCAAATGGTTTGTAAACAAAGACTTCCCTTATATATGGTATACTAAATAATTTTATAATCCAAAATGTTGCATTTCTCCTGTAAAAATGTTTTATACCGCTGATTCCCATGGTGGAACATTTGAAAAGGCCAAAATATGACAGATCTTTATCAAAAAGTCACACATCTGCTTTTGTCCGCAACTCAAGACCTTTTCTGACCCAATTGAGTATAATAGTCCCACATCCATATTAACATACTTGTGTGTTACCCCATTTCATGTGTTTGACCTTCCCAAAGCTCAGCAGGGAACTCTATTACTCCAGATCCACCCTGTGGTTCTCCAGCTCACCTTTCCCCATTTCCACCTCTGATGTCTTTCTTGGTCAGTTCTTGCCCAATGGTGTGTGAGCAGTAATTTGTCATGTCCCTCTAAGCGTAACCAAGATGAGATGGCAGGGGCCCTGGGGCACCAGCCACTGCGCTACCTGAACCACCAACACTTGTGCTTACATAATGGTAGGCAGGTTCTGAGAGAGCAGGGGGATAGAAGAAGGCTATATACAACCAAGGAATACAAGAGAGAAGAGCTCACAGAGATCCTGCAACCAAAGGGAGAAGAGCTGCATTAATCATGACAATACCTTTAGAAGACAACTTCCATTACATCAGTGGAGGAAGACAGGCTCGCAGTGAGGAGAAGGCAGCAGTCAATACGGCTGAATATACTATGCTGATGTTGCTTGAGGGGTTTGGGGAGGAAGGGCTTTGGCTTTCTGTGCAGGCAGGCCAGCGTATGCTTCCAATGAAATCGCCCATGGCATGCACACAGGACCTTCCTTCAAGACTGCTCTTTGACAAGATCAGCTCCTTGGAGAGATGCTTATGTCAAAGGAAAGCTTGAACTTGGCCCCCCAAAAATATGAAATGTAAATGACAGAACGGCAGAACAGCAAATGGGGACAACACGGGAAAAATAGTTTTTTATGAGATATTTAAAAAGTCTTAAATTCCATGGCACATTTGTTTACTTGGGAGTCTTAATGGACTAAGCTGAAGAGACTCATTAATCAAGTCAATGCCGGTAATTTTGCAACATGTCACAAGTGCTTTGCCATGGACAGGTTTACACATATTATGTATGGTGAAACTGGACCCAGGCCCCGCTCCACAACAAGATTGCATTGACAGGGACATCACAGCTATCACACGACACCTTGCATCTCTGCCGAGAACAAACTGCCTTTGCACGACGATGAGCCACGAAAATCGATTACGCAAAGGGAGGACATAAAAGAGGAAAAATGCAAATTGAACGATAAAAGCCCCTTGTGTGGGCAAAAGGGAGTGTGGCTGGTCCGGCTGTCCCTGAGAGCTATGCTGCAGAAAGGCTAAAGAGCTCTGCTGCGAGGTGATAAAATAAAGGGGACCAGGCTCATAATAGCCCGCAATATCTTCACACATCACAGCGTCACACATCTGCACTCACCGGGTGTATGTTTACTGGGTTTTGCTCTTCTCTCCTTCCATCTTTTTCTCCCCTTTCATCCACTGCCTCTCCAGTCTATTTATTTATTTATCTTACTCCCCACAGAACAACACCAACATCAGCACTTAGGATCTCATCAGTTACGAGGAGACAGGTCACACGCGCCACACTGTAGCATGTCTGTAGAAAACTCTTCCTGCTGCGGTGGTTTCCCACAAAGGGTACTGGGAATGTAGCGATGAGGGTCAACACCAGCATCCCAGGTAATCTGGTGTGCACCATCCCCACTTGCTGTCCAGATCTCATTTTAAGAAATGGTCTCCTAGGAGAAGTTTATGTGAAAAACAATGGTGGCTGGAAAGAGCACTGGGCCATATTAAACAAACAGATCAATAGCTAAACAAATCAACCCACCTATCTACGCATCATGGCTACACATCACTGTGGCCAATACCTGCTTGTTATACTGTAAGTGTGTGTGTGTGTGTGGGGGGGGGGGGGGGTGGGGGCAAAATCATTTCCCACAGCTGGCTTGTTTTTGCTGATTTGCCCATGCAGCAAAATAATAGCAACACACATCTGTGTATTCAAGGTTATCAGGCCTACGAGTCCTGTCTGATTTTTTTCTCTCGCTCTCTCTCATTTTGTCCTCTTTGTCATTCATGAATCAAGGCCACCCTAGCCACTCCTACCCTTGTTGTATGTCCTCTATAGAGAGGAGAGGAAAAGAGGAAGGGTAGCAGCTGTGAGTTTTAGGCTCCTGCTGACTGATGCCTGATGAAGATGACGCCCCAGGGAGGGTCAGTTTTGGCATGGGGTACACATGCTCCTCTGGACCAACACATAAACAGACAAAGCTGTGTCGAACACAATTGTGATCAGCTCATGTGTTCAGAATGATAGCAGATTTTTTCTTCTGTCTTAATTAGATTACCCTTCCCAGTCGTGTAGTGGGGCTACATTTGGACATCTTATCTTGACTTTGCATCTTGGCAATTTCTTATCTTTCAACAACAGCGCCACCGCAGTACGGTTACTGAGCAGCTCAATGCCGGAATTGGATGGAGTTTGTTGAGCAACAAATAACATTGTGCAAAGCTTTGTGATTCATATCATGTTGGGTGAAAATGCTTCCATGTTTGTTATTCTTATTATTTAGGTTTTTGACTTGATGGGAAGGACAATACATAGGCTATATTTTTTTGACATTTATTAAGTATTACTGGTTACTCTTTAATTTACTCTTTAATATGCAATGTAGAAACTGTTTGTGTTTGTTTTAATTTTATTTAAAAAAACAACAACTTTTTAATACTTTTAATTTAGTTTATGCTTAATCACTAGCTGACTTAGAGAGGTTTAGTAGGCGAACTGCCCTATCTCAACAAAAAATTAATCAGATTATGTAAAAATCAACAAAAGTAGTTCCAATAAAAGCTGATCCGAGAAGTCTAAGGGTTACTTCGGCTACTTCTGGATAGACACAGATTCACTGAAACTTGTGCAAATTATATTCACCGACAGAAATGATAGACAGACATTGCAAAACCTGTTCAAAAACACCATAATAACGGTGTGAGCAGGTAGCGCTCGTGACATGAGGAGGTGACGTTTAGTAGCTACAGTAGCAGTCGCGAGCGCTACAGTGAGGATTTGCAGTTTTCTAAAGTTGTTGTTGTGAGGCAGACACTGCCTTTCCCTAGCGCGCGCACACACACACAAACCGGCGAGGAGCGAGAGCGAGAGAGAGCGAGAGAGAGAGAGAGAGAGAGAGAGAGAGAGAGAGAGATACGGTTATTTCTCCGAGGCTCCGGCCAACACTGTGGTCCATAGACCGGGGATGTCCTCTGATACACTGTTGCTAAGGAAATGGATGTCTTGAATGGATCCGTGGTCCGGGCTCAATTCTCCTGCTCGCCCCCTCACCAGCCCACTGTCTTTCAATGTGTGTGTTTACAGGAATCACTGCGAACAACGTGACGCGTCCGCGCCAGCTCTGCACCAGCCGGGGTAAGGGATCATTTGAACATTGCTTTTTTTCACCCCCTCATTAGATCATAAAACAACACCAAACAATTATACTGAGCTTCAAGATTATTTATTAAACGCGAGAATTACTTATTTATTTAGGTGAGGAAAAAAAACAATGCGCCAGCGAGGAAGTCCGACAAAATAGTAATTTTTAAAAAAACTGGTGCATTCATAAAGTTTAATTCTAGCGACGGACCAATTGGATAAACGGGTATTTGACCTGAAGATAACGGCATGTGACTGTTAAAAAGGTAGCATTGTTTATGAGTAAACAGCTCTGAAATCAAAGTGGTAGAATCTACAGTACCAGTACGGTGAGGGCACTGCAGCTTTAAGTCCACATAGCTATTGAGCATTGCAAATACCACAAACTCATTTCTCCCTCTCCAATAACAGCTCAATGGGGCTCCGTAAGGAAAAGGAGAAAGCAGCACGTAGAAAAAGGAGACATGCAACAAGACCCCTGGTGTTTTGCTTACCTACAGTATAGTAAGCCAGAGCCAGCTCTTATTGCTCACGCTTCATGCTGCCTTTTGTTTCCAGCCCAAAAAAAGTCTGTGCTTGTGTGAGGTGAATCAAGGGAGAAAGAAGGAGGGGAGCGCGAGGGGACACACTCAGTTCAATTTCTCATTTCCATCTCTCTCCTCCAGTCCAGTGGAGCCACAGCCGAAGAGCTGAGGGACTGGGGATTTGACTGGCAGCTGGTACGCCACCAAGGTGAGGCGGCTGGACATTGGGGTCGACAAGCCTGGCTGACGCTGGTTGAATGCTGCCTGGCGAGGACAAGGGCTGAAGGCGGAGGCAGCATCAACTTGAAGAGGAGCATGGCATCCACAGGCATGCAGATATTTGGATTTGTCCTAGCGCTGCTGGGCATCATGGGTGCCATGGTGGCTACACTGCTGCCCAACTGGAAGGTCAGTGCAGATGTGGGCTCCAACATCATCACAGCGATTTCCCAGATGCAGGGTCTGTGGATGGACTGCACATGGTACAGCACAGGCATGTTCAGTTGCACACTTAAGTATTCCGTGCTTTCACTACCTGCGTACTTGCAGACTGCCCGCACCACTATGGTGCTCTGCTGCGTACTGGCTGCCATGGGCCTCTGCCTTGCTTCCCTGGGACTAAAATGCACACGATGGGGAGGTGGACGGCGCTCAAAGCGGCATGCTGCGATTGCCAGTGGCTGCTGCTTTGTCGCCGCAGGCTTTCTGTGTCTGGTGCCTGCTTCCTGGTTTACCAACGAGGTCATCACCAACTTCCTGGACTCCAGTGTGCCCGAGAGCAATAAGTTTGAGCCTGGGGGTGCCGTGTATGTGGCCTTTGTTTCCGCAGGATTCCTCTTCATGGGGGGATGCATCTTCTGCATGTCCTGCTCAGGGAAGAGGCATGGCCCCCAGGACCTGGTCCTGCTCCCTCCCCCTGACAAATTGCTGCTCCAGCAGCAACAGCAGCAACAGCTGCTCCAGCAGCAGCAGGAACTCCAGCACCAGTACTGCTCTCTCTCCCCATTAGACAATAAGACTGGCTACAGCCTGCAGGACTATGTGTAATAAAGCAGCGCAGGGAGATGAGCCTGAGGGGAAACCATCATGGCTTATGCTACACACTAGGCTCTACTCCAGATGGAGGTGGAGAAAAAATAAGAAAGGAGGGCAAAACTTTGATTTCATTTCCCCCTTCTCCTCTATCCTGCTCTTCTACCTTTTTCTGTTTTGCAAGCACAAGCAGTGGAGGTATTCCCTCAGCAGCGCCTTGGAACCAACAGTGTGAATGTGTAAGGAGCCAGGATAAGGTGCTGCAGCGTCGAAGGCAGCCGCTAACCAAATGCAGACATCCTTCATCAGTAAATCACAGAAAGAGTTCCCTCGGGAATGGATTAAGCAAATAAGGAAGCCTCCTGTGTAGATGTTTTTTGTTCCTTCGCCAAAGGTTTGAATTGTAAGAAAAAAAAGCAATCATTAAGCTGCTATTTACAATCGTTTGTTACCCTCCCGACTGACAAAATAGGAAATATAATGTCTGAGAGCAGTAGGTGGAAACCCTTTCATAGCAAGCCATTGTAGTTTTTCGTATTCCTATCCACTAGAATGGTACGAGGAACTGATTGATACAAATGGTCATATTTTTGTTAGCTACTAGAATGATGTTGATATTTTGCCTCTAAAGCATGCTGTGTGGAGCCTGTCTGTGTATTAATACAGCGGAATGCCTGGTAGAAGACTGAGACATAGCCACAAATTGCCTGTGCCTGAAAAGCTGTAGAAACATTACCCTGCTGTAACTGTTCAAAGAGGACTGTCAGGAGGAGAAGAAGATGTTGGCTGCTGGGCTGGATTTGAGACAGAAAATGCAAGCAAACGGCTGCATGCCTCTGTCTCTCTCTCTCTCTGCAGGAGAGACTTGTGAGAAAGATGGGAAGAAATTAATAGAAAGAGATTCAATCCTTCAGCAGAGTGTCTGATGTGTCTGGCGAGTCCACCCAGACAAAAACATACTTGCCTATAAGTAGCAGCTGCCCATACCAGTCCATCTACCCATTCCTGCACGCCCTCAGACATGCACACCCACACATGGTGTTGTGCGTACACAATAAACAGTCAGCTGGCCTTTTGCATGTGCTTTTCACTCCTGTCATCCTCCTCCACACTACCATGGAAACAGAATTCGGCATTCAAATTTATTGTCTGGGGGCATGTCAGTCAGTGATTGGAAGTTGTTTAGGGGGGGCATCTTTTGCCTTCGCCATGGTTCCGTAAGCTTTAATCAGAGCGTCTGCTCACACTACTTTCACTAATCCCCCTTTATTAGCCAGTGACATAAGGCAGCATCCCTGTGACGTGGTCAGAGGTTTTGGAAAATGCTTTTCTTGGCTGTGGTGTCTATGCCATGCAAGTAGTCTTACAGGAATGAACGGATGTTTAATGGTGCAGTGGCAAAAAATGAAGCAGAGGAGGAGAAGCTTCTCGAGTCATGGTTGGCTGTGTGGCAGGCAGCTAAAAAAGATTTGAGTCATTCTCCATATGTGACTTGTTTTCCAAATGCGTCAGCAGTGCGCATATGCTACCAGCCTGCACCTGCAGACGGTCTCGGTGTCTTAAATTGCAGCCTCTTGACTATCAGTTTCTCCTTTTCCTACCTGCCACTTTCTTCATCCCCCACACTCTGTCTGTCCTGCTCGTGTCACATGTCACATGGATGTGATCGCTGACAAGAGGAAGCTGATGCATGTTGAAAGCATGGCCGCTCCAACACACACACACACACACACAAACAAAACTCCCACCTACTCATGTCAGTAGTACCATTATGCTTCCACACAGTCATGTTCCAGAGTGTGTCTACTCATTACAGGGGTAAGGATATTGTAGGAATCTCTCTTCTCTCTTTCTCTCTCATAAACATGCAGCTTCCTGGGGGAGAGCAGATGGCTAAGCCCAGCTCGCCACCTGCAGGCTGCTGCCGGCACGCCATGGGCATCTCTGTGGGCACCCCTGGCAGCCCTCTAGGGCCAGGTTTCCACCCCACCCCAACTTAGCCATCAAGCCCAGCACAGACTATAGCCAACAGAACTGGCCTCCTGACAATAACTCACTGCCCAGGCACCATAATCAATGCAATAAACAAAGTAAAGAATGTGCCATGTCATCAACTAATACCGACACGTTACGCATTTCGAGAATGTGCCAAATCGTCTCATGATGACACGTTTTAATACTATCTGGATTTCTTTCTGTTTATATTTTTTATCGCGTTGTTTGTACATGAATTATACATTAGAAAATGTTTTATGGATTTGTGATTTGTTCTGCCAGACTAAGTCTCAAGTCAACTAGATGCTTGTGTACAGTCCATGCAGCTTTCGAGGGTTATTTGAAATCCTCTTTATTCCTCATTCCCCAAAGGACAGCAAGACTTCACTGGGGCATAAGAGTTTGATGTTTGAT
>JBBPCS010000374.1:10866703-10888637 GCA_037974645.1 Hollardia meadi | reverse complement strand
GTGGGTGTGATAGAGGGTGTGTGGGTGAGAGAGAGAGAGAGAGAGAGAGAGAGAGAGAGAGAGAGAGAGAGAGAGAGAGAGAGAGAGAGAAGTTACAGTGCTCTGCTACTGCTCTCTACCCTTCCCTCTCTGACCTGGAGAACTGTGAGAGCAGGGCTTGAGATGGCACAAGTGAACCACACAAGTGAGAGGACGCCAGTGGATACTTGACTGCCTTTTCTATAGGATTACTCTTGGTGTGACTACTAATTGCTTAAACCTGGGGACAACACAACAGCAGGTAAGTAAGCAGTTTCTCCTATGTATTCTTGTTCTCCATGCCCTTGTCAGGGAAACAACCAAAGACAACCACGTGCGTCTGGCAAAGTAGAGCTTGTTGCTGTTCAGTACACAGTGCACAGGCTGCTGCTTAGCTGTCATCAATTTATGAAGCCAATAAAGGGCATTGTTTGATAGAAGTCCACCCTCTTGGCTTCATTGAGCTGTGGTAAACGCTGTTATGCACCATATGAATGAAACGACTCTTCCCTGAAGCATGTGCTTAACTCAGCTCACTTTTTGTACATTCAAATCAAGTGGATTTCTACATGTTGCAGTCATTTCTCGCCCATTCGAAGACAAGGGACTAGTCTCGGTGCTGTTAAGGGCAATACAGATTTGGCATTGTGACATACAGAAAAGAAAGTCATGAATCAAACATTTCTCAATGAATTGCATCTTATATTAGTGTATGAATGAGGCCATTTAGTGTAAAGGCTTTTTATGCTTGGCATGTGGGAAGAGAAACCCACCACTTCACCAGACAACAGAGGATGATGTTATCATGATGAGATATTTAGAATGTAGGACAAAGAGAAGTAATATACCTTATTTGTCAGTTAAAGCTTGGGAATGATATCACTCATACTGAAATGCACACATACTGTACAACTTCTGCCACAGCTGCCAACTCCTCCGCTCTCACCACTGCACTTACTGTACACACACAATGTACAAAGATAGACACCACTACTTAACAAGCATCTGAGGCCTTCACGAGCTGCAGCAGGATGACATCTTTCATCCTGATTATTTATGGACCGTAATGATGCCAACACGAATTCCATTTCATCCACATGAAGTCATCTGCCTTTCAGAGGAGACACATGGCTCCATGCTAGCCGCTGTCCATTTGTCAAGGCGCACATCATCCTGCCTCAGTAAATCGAAAAGAAAATCTGAGATGTATCTCACCCTCAGCAGGGGAATGTAACGCAGGTGTGGCTTGTTCGCTGCTGTCAAAGATCCTTTCTATCAGTGTCCAGGGGCTCTGTGCAACCTCACCCTTCCTCTTCTCCCCATGCCTCCCACCCTCTCCAGCTGATGTGGCCTCTGTGCACTCAGTGATATCACCGCTGACACAAGACAAAGAGAATTAGCGGGGCGATATTACTCATTAACATTTTTGTGCTTGTACCAGCCTTATCAAAGCTCATCCTCCCCAGCTCTTCACATGCCCTGCAAAGTCTGTGGAGCTAAATCAGGCAAATTGCCACTTGAGAAAGACATATAGTTGTGAATGTTATCAGTCACAGCTTGTAAATGAACCTGTCTAACTGTAAATCAATGTTTAAACAGAAACCAGGGTGGCTAAGCTTGGGTGTTTGCCAAAGCAGCATTGATTTGCATGATATGTGTCACTGGCTTACCTCATGACATTACAACAGCTCTATGTCATTTGAGTTGTTGCTCATGCAGAACGTGAAATATGGTTATTCAGCTGTGAGGTGCACTGTTAGCTTGAGATTCTTCTGAGAAGACCTTTTAGCCAATCCATTGTCCAACCGGGACTCTGAGTGTGGACAGTCAGGATGTGTCATAGAGTCAAATAGAAACCTGTAAGAAGAGAGGTAACGCTTTGTTTCTGCATGAATTGATTGTGGCATGTTATTTAAGAGTAAACTGCTTTTTACAAAATGAATAATGACATAAATATCATTGAAATTAGTATGAGTTATATATATTAGTTATGAAAGAAATATTTTGAATAAGTCAGAGATTGCCCGTATTACTTTCATTATTCTTTGACACCTTTACGCTCTCTTGCACATTATCAACATATTCCTTGCTATCCATGTGTGTCTGTGCTTGTGTGTCGTATGTCCGTGTCTGTGTGCAATGTAGGCCATTAGGTTTGAGGATATGTGTGGATAAACACAAACACTGTATAGTGGGAGGAGGAGCATATTGCTGCCAGCAGTCGGTGTCTTCCCCATACGTCTGGTGGGCCTCAGCAACAGCTGTCACAGACACATGCACAGCTCCAGTCGTATAAGGGCCTCTGCTTGAATTCCAAAAATGCAGTTTGGACACATTTGGATATTTCGCAGAGCAGTCGTACTTATAACCCATGTTCCCTTTGGTTTAAAAATAAGCCCTTGAATCCATAGCAACCCAAGATCTTCTCAAGATCATTTGATATGTAGTGAGCAAGATGACACAGTTGCTTGGTTGTTGATTGGTTCTTGACATCTAATAATATTAGAACAGTTGAGGTCATTCATGAGTGCACATACTGTAGGAATATTTTGTATGTGTCAGGTTCATCAGAGCTTAACAGGTTTTAACTATAATTTTCCCTCTGTGTGTCATACATACGTACATAGCACATATGCTAAAAGATTGCCATCTATGGCTATCTTTTAGCATATCATGCATTGCACCATCACACCTCTCTCAGCAAGACAAACTTACTTTGATGTAAGAGACATTTGAAATTCCACAGAAGGGAAAGATTAGTTGATCTCAACCATATTCCCTGCCACTCTACACATCCCATCCCTTTCCTTCTTTCATCCTTGTTTTTTAGTGGAAGTGACTTAATCATGACTCTTCCATGTGAACTGGTGTGTGATGACGACAGCCACTCAAAGATCTCATCTGTCCAGTGATGTCACCAATGTGGAGGGGGAAAAAACAGCCTGTATTTACCGAAAGCACTGAAATAAGGACGGCTGGTCTCTGTGGTTGATTGTGTTTTCGTGCTGAAGACCAAATATCACACTGTAATTGCACACATCCGCTGGTGAGACTGAGCCATTTTATTCTCTATTTTTGCCCCAGCTGCAACAATGCATTCATTGTTTTTAAACTAGCTTGTTGTTTTTCTGTCTCTAAGAACAAGATAAACCACAGACAAAAGAACATAGCCACAGTAGCAACGCGAAACAATCCAAGTGCTCACCTATAAATCTGAAATGGGTCGTGACGGTGATGAAGATTTGAAATAGAGTGGTTAACCAAATATTTCATCATCATTCCAGGCACACCAGAGTGTGATATGTTTACTAGCTAAGGCCCAAAATAAAGTCACAAGCACACACATATTTTAACCTAACAAAGTTGTTAAGCTCAATGTGTTAGCAAACATGTGATGGAGACATCCAGCAGACATACTATTGCACTGCTTTGTTTGTCACCACCTGACAAGTTTAGGCTCCAAAAATGACTCTCCTTTTACCTTTGTTTTGGTCTCTACTACCTCCTGAGACGTTTGTCTTTCTTCACCAGTCTGTACTTAAGCACAAGAGTGCTTTGAATTTCAGTCTGGACCAAAGCGGTGGACCCACCGGCTGACAGACCAACGTTCTATCCAAGGAGCCATTTCACAAGCGTGGCTAAAAGCAGCTGCCTGCTGATAGCAATGGGTTAATTAGAGCAGTGAGACCGAATTGTGCAGTAGTGTAAGATGATAATAGACCTGTGTTTTTCCTGCTTTTTGACAAAGCAAGAAAAGCACAGGTGTAATTATTTACATTAAATAATAATGGCTGCATTTCATTTAGGTAGGGCAGGTCCTCAAATTGTTTTCTCAGGCTCATTTGATTGGCTTACTGGACACCTTATGGAGGACAGCCATCATTGCTGTTGTTAGTCACGCCTGTGCTTTTTCTGCTGTGACAACTTCAGATGCATGCAGGGCAAAATGACTATTGTCTGTTGGCTCATCACTAAAAGCAATTCTATTATAAAAACATGTAATCATTTGATTCAGTGTGGATATAAACATATTGATGAAGGCAACTGGGGTTTCAACAGGGAAGGCTGTCCGGTCTCAATGAACCTAGATACCAGAGATGTCTTTTATTTCATCCACAATTATTAAACAAAGACCCACAGGAAGTAACAAATTGAAACCTGGGAATCAAAAGTAAATGAAAAAAAAAACGATTTAATTGATGATACTTGCTGCCAAAAGATTTTATTATAATCTATATCTCCACCAGCCAATGAGAAGACAGGATTGACACCCACAGTCTATATATAAAGCTCTTAATATATAGTCTATGGGCATGCCCTGTTAGTGGCATTAAGTTACATGGGCAACTTCCAAAAACTCACTATAACAGTGCAAAGGTGCCATTGTAGGTGACATTGCTTCTTACAATGTATGAACTGCAAATGCAATTAAATGTGGTACCGACATAACTTTGAGCAAATAATGACAGATGGCAAAAACAGAATGCCATGAAAATAAAGGGGTCGTACAATTACAGCAACGTATTTCATTCATATAAACCTGCCAAAAAGCCTAACATTTCTATGCTTTATTACACTAGGACCCCAAAAACTGGTAGTCAGAAAAAGGGGCTACTTTTTTCTCTGAAAGAATATGGAACCTCTAGCCAAGAGAGAAAATTACACCAGTTGCGGAATTGTGATCTAGTAGGCATCTAGACAAGACTTCAGACAAATGGCTGCCCCCTGTGACATTGTACCATATCTGAGCCTGCTTCAGCCATACCTTGTCTTGCTGTTTCTATTCAAAGAACAGCCAGAACTTGATCTCTTCCTTGATCTCCATGCCATGAAGATGATACCCACACATGCCACTGGTCAAGATGCTTGATAAGTCGGTTTTGGTTTACACACACTCTCAGTCTCATTGAATTAATGCTGTTGCAATGGGAGTTGCTCTGCATTTTGAGGCTACAGCTTGTTTTAACTAACAGTAGATGTGCTCATGTTTCCCAACATGTATATTACCTAAATATAACAGATGGAGGTGAATCATGTATTCCAGCAGCTGCACCCAGCCATATGTTTGGAAACCTGTATGTGTGAATACAATATGCATCAATGTCTTCGACACACATCCATATTCATTATGCATACTTCCACTTGTAAAGATTGGCTGTTACTCATGTGGATTAACACAGGGATCACATGAGTTCATAAAAGACTCAAAGAGAATATTTAACAAACCTCCAACAGCACAGCTATCATAACTAAGTCATATTTTATAAGTCACTGATTCTGGAAATACCTGAGCTGAGTTGTTTATGAAGCAAAGCCAGAAAGTAAGCCATTAATATGCGAAAATATGTGTAGAGAAGTACCAACATTCTTCTCAGTTTGCTCGTTAGTGAAAGTACAGTAGACTTCAGTGAGAGGATCAGGTTCATTTGACATCAGGAGAATACTACAACATGAAACCCACCACCTCTGCTGACATTTTGCTCCAGTGTGGCCAGCATTTGAGTTATTATCACTATGAGGTATTAAACGATGCCATAATTACAGGAAAACAAGCTGTAAATGCTTAAGTTTTGTCCACGAAGGCTCTTTGACAGTTCAATTTAGTATTACTGGAAGAAATGCTCCGGAAAAGTTGAATCTTGAGTAAGTCTTGGCATCCATCTCTGCCTAAAGCCTCTTTAACATGGCTGTTATGTAAAATCTGACCCCAGAGGTCACTGGCTGTCTAGGTTGGAACATGCTGTCCATCAAAATCCTGGAGCAGACTGCAGCTTTGTTCCCTTGCATGGAAAATAGGTGCTCACAAAACTTTCAATATCAGACGGATTGACTTGCAGCTTCGAAACTCATCTACCTCTACAGCTTTGATTGAAATTCCCAAATCTTGGCGGGATGGTGTGTTTTTCTTTTCAAGACGGAAGAGCTTCTCAAGCACACTGCAATTTATCAGTGTTCTTTGGCGCAACAAGCTGCCAAACGCTTGCATGCATAGAGCATTTCCCACTCCTTATTTAGTCACATTGGGTTTGTGGTGTGAATATGCCAAACTCACTGAATCAAACACATAATCTTTCCTATAGCATTGTTATTATTTGCAGCTGCTGTCCTCATCCCTTATTTCTGGCAATTGAATTTGGCTACAAGTTAGGCTTTTGTCACCAGACCTCTCCCCTTGCTCACTTTTTCTCTCTATGAAAATATCACGGACCAGCACACTGTTCAGAAATATGATTAATTAATTAATCACCTTTTAGTTGTAAATGCCCATCACATGTTAAGAGCAGAAACCCAACGAAGTTAAAGAAAACATAAAAAACAAACAAATACAATTAGGCCACATCCTTATTTATTTCAGTCAATAGTGATATGGGTGAGGAATCCATAATAATGCAATGACTGGGTCTGTTTCCATCTGTGTGCGGCTTATTTCTGAGAATGTGTATAAAACATCTTATCATACCCTTTTGAGTGGCCCTTACCATAATTCATCAGATATTTCCTCACCTAGCTCCTCCTCCCATGTAGATTTAATGTAATTTAATGAGGTGGTTCGTAAAGAGCAAATTTGCCTAATTGTTTCAGTTCAGAGCGTTCATCACTGATAATATGGCTGGATAATAGGGGCCGGGGCCTTTCTGGGTATTAGACCACCCTTTCATATGAGAAGCCATGATGGAATTGGATGCTGGACAGTCAGTAACAATGTGGCGATGGTTTAGATGCCATAAATGTGTATGGGCGTTCATCACTGATAATATGGCTGGATAATATATAAGATGGTAATCTGACCTGTGCGACCGCCTATACTTTACAATGTGACAGCTATTGATAAGGACTGTATTCTTGTGTACAAAATGCATTGAATAAATGGAATTTCAGACCAAAGATGAAAGTCATATAGTGACCATCAGTGGTATTCACTAACTTGCTTACCACTGGCAAACTTTTATAGCCCCTTTTTTTCACATTGGAATGGAGGCATGTGTTTTGTTAGGGCCTATAAATACTGATATATGTGACAGCTGGACTTGCCCAAACCATGGGATAGATTTGGGGTCCCGATTTAAATTTAGGCTCCAGCCTTGACTAGGGGCCGGGGCCTTCCTGGGTATTAGAACACCCTTTCATATGAGAAGCCATGATGGAATTGGATGCTGGACAGTCAGTAACAATGTGGCGATGGTTTAGATGCCATAAATGTGTATGGACATTGTGGACCTCAGAGTAAAGGCTTATTGTCTGCCAGCGATCTTTATTTTCCATAAAGACAACTGGGAATGTTGCATGTCAGACTGGAATGCAGGCTTGGAATCCCCATATGTTGCTCTGGAGAATTCACTACAATCAAGACTGGTGACCAGTCAAGGTGGATCAAAGACTTGTCATAAGTAGGCTTTAAGGACAAGCAGACTTTGATGACAAAGTCTTGTCAAACAAAGTCTTGTGATCGATAGGGGCCTGTGAATTGTAGTGATGATGAATATCTCCTAAAGCTGTCAATGGATTGCTTTGTATGAATCTGGGCAATTTAGGAAAAATTAAAGCTGCCATGATCCCTATTTTATAGATCAAATGACTGAGTAATGTGACATCGTGACAAACCCACAGAGAATTATCAACCAGCTCCAAGGTTTCCCTCAATTCTACAGAACGTTTTAGCTTCTTTAGGCTCATTGTTTTGGTTTTCAGAAGAAGGTCTGAAAACCCATTGTAAGCTAAGCAACCTACTCAGCACCAGCACTGTCAGACAGACAATGTTATAGCAGTTGATGCAGTTAGTGGAACATTTGGCAGATATTTTATGAAGAGTTGGTTGAGACCAAACCAGAGTGTGGAGGAAAAGAAGGAGAACCCCTGTCCAATCACCACAGGAAGCTCAACACAGAAATAGAGTATAAGTGTGTTAATGTAGACGACTGAATTGCTTTTGTCACAGACGTATTTATCAACTTACTGTACCTAATTTGGGGATAAATTATTTGGTAGTGTACATGCAACAGTGAAAACATCTTTTGCTAGAAGTTTCAATGTTTGCAAGTGTTGGGGAAGCTACTTTAAAAGCAATTTTTCACACTGGAGGAAATTGAACTCCAGCAAAGATAGGAAGAAATCTAGTTTAGTTAACTTACCACTACTTAGAAAAAGATATCATATTGACAACATACATATACAAAATTATAACAAAATATAATACAAAAAGCCAAATGCCAGCAAACAGTGACACTCAATTAGTGCAAATGGTGTCCACTTGCTCACAGTTAATACATACAATACACCAAAAAAAAAAAAAAAAAAAAGTATATAAAAAGTATCTTGGGAAAGTGCAGTCTTTGATTTTGTATACAATGCCCATCAGTCAGACACCCACCTTCAGTGCAGGTGGGGGTATTACTCTGGTAATAATCAATACTTATGACTCACTGACAACTAACATATTCAAGATTTTCTGTCCTTTTATGGCCCAATGTTGTTTGTGGTTTCAGTAGTTAAACCTGGAGTGCAGGACTTTTTAAAAATGTTTTATAAACAAACATCTATTACCTTCAAGCCCTGATCAAAGGAGTTCACACAATGCTGATTAAGTCGATCACTGCCAGATAAATCTCTCTCTGTATTTTTCAGTATACAAGTTTTTTATACAAGGTTGGTGGTGACATTAACGCGCAGTTTATCACCAAATATGAATGTAGTTATACCAGAAAGCTACAAAAAATGTAATTTAAGTACTAGTTTGATTACATGTAGTTCACTACTCCACAACATTAAATATTTGTGGGGGAATCATCTTCATTTCACTGACCTAAGAATTAATATCTGGTCAGTTTAATACATTTAGATGAGGAGTTTATTGCTATTTTTATAATAACTTTAATAATAACTACAGTCCATTAGCTCTCAGCTACACACACTCCCACACTCTCCTGCCTGCTCTGTTGACCGGGTGTGACACCGCAAAACGAGGCGAGCTGTTACAGTAGCTTCTCTGGATTTTCATGGCATCAGCCCAGAAATTAAAAATAAACCACTGAGTGAGTGCCTAACTCAGCATCAACCGTTTTGTCTTATTTGGGAACTCTGCACGAGTCATTTACAGTACTGCACATGTTTCTGTGTTTCATCACTCATAGCACATGTTTTAATGCCCTCCAACACTGGGCATTTCTCTGTTCATTGAAGTTCTCTGGCACTGCCTAAATGGTGGGATGAAGGCTGTAGGCACTTGTGTATGCTGCTGTGCTACGACATTTGACTCTATGATAGTGAGCCCACAGCTGAAACTCACAGCTATGGAGAGGAAAGAAGGCACTGCAATTAATCTCCAGTTAAGAACCAGCTCTCCTCGGAGCCAACGTGCACTCACTGAACTCCCAGAACTAAGATAAGGAATGCACTTAATGTGTTGGTTTGTCAGATTTTCTTTTTCTTTTCTGTTTGAACTGAGAGATGGGCTCGTTGTTATCTTGCACTCTTCCCCCTCATGTGCTTGGGTCTTTTTCCTGGAAGCAGGTGGGACTCAAAGAGGCTGGTTTCAAGCATCATTAGCATTCACTGCAGTCTTAACTTCGCTGACCACTTTTACAGAAGAAGATAAACATTTGTCTTGATGTGAACCGAAACCTTTGATAGACTCACTTTCAAACCCTTTCGGCATTGCATATGGAACGTCTAGTTCCTTTTCTATAACAGCCCATTCTCTTTCATCACCTTGTTTTAACCTAGTTAGACTGATTCAAATGGTTAATGATGTTCTACCTTGAGCCTCCCAGATTTCAGATTGTCATAAAGAGATTATCTGGACTTGCTTGTGTGTGTGTACACACTGTATATTACCCCATGTGTGCATAAAGGCCTACAGTTTATGTGTTTTGTGTATGCTATTGCATGCATCCGGTCCTGTGCTTAAGCGGGAAATCATGACATTTTGGTGAGCGTACTCAGGATGTCTCAATGCATGATTCAGAGGTCAGGGTGCTATGACATCACCAAGGTGCTACGGTGGGGATTTTAGGGGCCAGGGGCGTTTTCTGCTTGTAATTAAAAAGCACTGTCGATGTCATATCTGAAATCGATCACAAAGGGTGCACTTGCTAAGCGTCTCATGCCTGCATACACAAACATATAAACACACTCACAAGGAGAAAACAAACACCTATACTGTAATGACCAACAGCACATCTGTGACCATTCATTGCACTGATTCCCAACCAGGGGTACTTGTTCAGTTAATTTGAAAAAAAAAAAAATTTATCCACATATTATTAATATATATAGTTATGTTAGTTAGTGTTAAATATCATCCACTTAATAATTATTTTAGACACAAAGGTTGCAAACCCCTGAAAAAGTGCACTATACAAGCGAACAATACATGTAAGTCCTAACTAACTCAGTGTTATTCTCCCAGCTCGTTGTATGTTTAAGTAATCAAGGTGTCAAGCATGCTACAGGCCACTTCAGCATGACTCGCATCATTGCAAATGATTCATGTATATAAAATTTAATTTAGAGTCTGTCATCAACAGATTTATTTTCAGGATCTGGATAAAATGTTTGTGTCAGACTTTTAATGTCAGCAGAGAAGGTTAGAGCACCCAGGAGTGCCATAAATGTGCTTCCACACTATCAACGCTCTGCATGAGATACACAACTCTTGTGAGGGAGTTGGGCGTGTCAGGAATTCACACATCGCCATAAAAACACAAACACACACAGTCGTGGGTAATGGATATTTATTTCAGATTAGGAATTGCAAGTGTGCACGTTGGATAAAAGTGGGCCAGTAAGGTAGTCTAGTAGTCAAGTCATAACTGTGAATTGTGAACACAATCTGAAGTATTAGAGCGGACAGATATTCAGAGGACAACTTTCAATTAAAGCTAATGGCTGATATGAGATAAGAAATCATTAATGATGTGACAGTGAAAGTAAAATAAAACTTGCAAAAAGAAAGAAAAACACAAGAATTGTCTTATTTAAAAAATGTGTTTCTTCTGTTCTTGGTGCAGGTAGAGCATGAGGTCAAAAAACGGTGGGGTCGAGAGTCGGGCCAATGGGGTGCTCGGGGTTCCACAGGCTGACCATGACATCAGCCAAGAACAGGAATTGGGTCTGCCCGTGAAGAGACTAATGGCCAAAGTTCAGCCGAAGGAGGGCGAGGACAAGGTGGAGGTTGCGGTGATCTCTGACAAAGAGACGCTGCTGATTGATTCCCCTGAGGTTGGAGACAAAAGAGAGGACATCATGGACCTGTCAAAAACGGATCTGCTTAAACTGCTGGGGATCATGGAAGGAGAGGTTCAGGTGGGTTTTGTTCCCCATTGTATTTGTTATCTTTGTGACCTTTGACCTGTGGTAATAAGTAGGTTAAGTGCAATAATGAGGGTAAGAAAACCTGCCTGTGAAAGGCATTGTGGATAAACACAGTCTGGATGGGAAAGTGCTCATTCTGTCATTGGATTGAGTTGAACTAAAACTTTTTTTTAATTGCACAATAGCTCTATCTTGTGGTTGAAAGTGGCAGTTTACAATGCCAGAGAAAACAGGCAAATGTGCCATATGTTTACCAAATGACTATTTTGGAGAAATTCATGATACAAATGCTGCAGGGATTTAAACACCCTAAAATGGGGGGTACTGTATCCAGAGGAATTTGAGCAAAATGGCACATTCACAACATGTTTGATGCCATTTATAATGCACCATTTCACACATTTGCATGTCTCAGACAGAAACCTGTGTCTCTTTAAACAGGTGTCCAGATGGAGGGACACCAATTGCCAATGAACTGTGTGTTTACTGACAATGGCTTTACAGTGTGTTCCTGAGCCCAAGTAGTAATATCCTTTATACAATCATGTGTTTGACAAAGTGATGAACCTCGCCCCATCCTTGCTTGTGAACGACTGAGACTTTCGAGGACGCCCCTTTCATACTCAATCATGATACTATCACCTGTTACCAGTGAACCTCTTTACTTACTTTTTTTTGTCAGTGTCCCAAGTCACATCAAATTCAGAATAAGCATATATTTACAAAATCAATTAAGTTGATGAGGTAAAACATTACAGATATTGTATTAGTAATGTTTTTAAATGAGTATATGCCAAAAAGGATTAAAAGCAAATGATTGCATTCTGTCTTATTTATGCTATCTATATCGCCTCTGTGGTTTCAGGCCAGAGAAGATGTTATCTACATGCTAAAGTCCAAACCGACTGTCTCAGAGGCCCTTGAGTCACGTTATGGCTCTGTGGTCCCTGGTTCGGCCCTCCAGGCCCTGCAGAGGGACAGCTCCATCACTGGCACAGAGCCGCACAGCCACAGTGTCTACCAGAAGCCTATGCTTGAGGTCAGTCAGCAACTGTCAGTCACGGCAATGTTTCTGTTCAGTCCATTTAATATTTTTTTTAAATGTTGTAATGTTTGACACATGATGCTTTTTATATTAAAAAAAATATGACAATGTATTACTTTTTACAATTGGAAAAGTGAAGTCTAACACTGTGTGTCTGTATTTCCCAGCTGGAGCGTCTGCAGGAGAAGCACAGGGAGACGTACAGGAGGATGCTGGGTCAATTGCTGCTCGCCGAGAAGTGCCACCGCCATACCGTCCAGGAGCTGGACACCGAGAAACGCAAACACGCAGACTACATGAACAAAAGCGACGACTTCACCAACCTTCTGGAGCAGGAGAGGGAAAGGTGAGGAGGAGAGGAGCGGGAGCATGAAATTGCCACACCATTTACACAATAGCCTACATGAAACTGCTCACAAAAAGGTCTGTAAATTATCGTCAGTAACTATGTCGTGACTTTTGGCAAGTGACATTGCTGTTGAGTTTTTCAAGTCTATTTTGTGGTGCTTTGGACACCACAAGCAAAGTGCCATCTGGTTGCATTATATTGGAGAGAAGGCAGACATCTCTGCACCAAAACAATCTAGAGGAATTAATAGCACTACAGGTAAGAGAGAAAATATATATTTTTGATTTTGGGGGTGAACTGTCCCTTTAACAAACTAACCCTTTATCAGATGCATGTTGTAAGATTAGTCCACGTGTTGGATCTCCTGATGTAAATTTGTAGAGATACACCTTCCAAATTACTTTTTTGCTCTGGTTTATTTCTGCGCAATCTTTAAAATCTAGTATTTTCACATTTGGCAGAACACAAAAAGTGTTGATTAGTGACAGAGATGAAAAAGTGAAGCAAGAAAAGAGCTTTAATACCTGAAATATGTGCATGTTCACACTAAACAACACATTTTTGTACAGATGATTTGTCTAAAATGGCAGTTTTGAACACTGACATACATTTTCATGATTGATAGTGTGAATTATGTTGTGCAAAGAAGATAACATTTATTTTATATACAGTATAACTGTGGTACCCAATATTTAATGTTAGTTAAATGTACGTGTATTTGCAATAGTAACACAACAGTGTTTTGTATATGGGGAATTTGTTGGCAATAAAAGGAAGAAGTGGATGGAGTAGTGGTGACCTTTTTGGATCCATCCACTCCTCCAAGTTGAATGATGAGGAGAGGAGAGGAGAGGAGAGGAGCTGGTTACTAAAGCGATACCCCAAATAGAGTTGGAGTGAAACTTGTAGGTGAGGAAGGGGTCAGGCTGTTTGCTGCGGGAAAGAGGAAGGTCAGGGGCAGAGAGGGGAGGAGACGAAGCCACTTGGCTTTGAGAGGAGCAAATCTCCCATGACATCATCTGTACAATGAGGTCATCGCTGAGGTTGCGACCGGGCTTGTTGGTCAAGAGGAGACAAGGGATGAGAGGTTGGGTGAGGGGGAAAGAGGGTCTTCAACATTAGAGAAGGGATGGCTACATCACATGTGTGTGAAGGGGCCTCACAGAGATCAAACAAGCTTGGTTGTGAGAGTGTAGATGTGCTCTGAATGTGTATGAGAGTGGAGGCCCAACTAATTAACATGCTTACAGATAAAAGAGTTTAATTGGCTGTTGCCCGTTGGGTAACGTATTTTCATAACATATCACTGTCCACTCTCACACAAAAACCCTGAGAGATGTGGAAGTTGAATTCATTGTATATTGTACATCTAAGTTAATATTGCATTAGTAATTTGCCAACAGGCAGGATTGCATGTGTGCGGGAGACAGACAGAGTAAGAGAGAAAATATTGTTTTGCTATTTTCTTGATTTGATTTTCTTTGATTTTCTTTCTCTTTTTCAGGTTATTATTACTCGGCACGTTGACAATACTGCCTTTGTTACATTTATGCCAATGAAACATTGAATTGAATTGAATTGTAAGAGAGAGAACATCTGTAATGTGTATCCGGTACAGCCGGTCATTTGCAGAGCAGACTCAACCACTTACATGCCGCATTTCATGAACTGTCAAAACTTCAAATTTGCAGCACTGACCCATGCGGAGGCACTGACTACCTCTCTTCCTTAAGCTTTGAGCTGCAGGAAACAGGAAACAGACCATGGAAGCTAAATCATAGTAATGACAGCTGAGCTGCGCTTACACACAGAAGGAGCTGGGAAACCAGCAGAAGACTTAAGCTTCGTATTACAGCTACTCTTTTGGCTGGTTTCAAGAGACAGGGACAGACTGTAGTCATGATTCAAAACATTTAAATAAAGAATCTGTTCTTGATTTTGAATTAAAATAATTGAGAAAATTTGGGTGTTTTATGGCAACCAATTTTTATGGAATTGATATTGTGTGTGCACCTCACACAATTTGGGTTATATAAGGGTGAATACTAATGAGGGCTTTGTTTGATTGACACTCTACTGAACTTGACTCCAAAACATATCTAACCTGAAGCAAAATATATGCATGATGGAGTACAGATGTAGCTTAGAGATAAAATCACAGGATTAAAGTCAAGTTTTCGGTTTTCACTTTGATATACAGGCTCATTTGTGCCTTTGAGCATTTTAACAAAAGTAGTTGTGACAGTACAGGTGGGCCTTTAGGAGGTAGTGAATAGAATAGTCTACAGGAATGGTAGCAGCTCTGTGCTACACAGCAATGATTTGGGCTAAAGCTACTGTCGGCATGCTGACATGCCCACAATGACAATGCTAACATACTCATGATAAGCAAGTATAATGTTCACTATCTTAGTTTAGCATGTTAACTTTTGCTAATTAGCACTAAATACAAAGTACTGCTGAGGCTGATGGGAATGTACTTTTAGTCATAAACCAAATTATCGGACAAATTAAGATTTTGACCTGATAATAAAACAAAATGTGTCCGGCGTCACCAGAGCCATTACAATTTATCCTTAGGGAGCATGAATGTCTGTGCTAAGTGCAATCCATCCAATAGCTGTTGAGATATTTCGCTATAGAACCCCAAAAGGTCCAGGGAGCACCAAAGTCATCCTCTGGTGACCATGAATATCTGTAAAAAAAAAAAAAAAAAAATTCATGTAAATCCATCCACCTTCAGTCTGGACCAGAGTGGTTGACTAACAAACCAACTAACGTGCCATCATTATAGGGCCAAACTGCTAGCATGGATAATAAAAAAGCATTCAATGTATCATGATGAAAACCTTTAAACATTGGCAACAGTAAGATGAGGCTTCACTGTGAAGTATATGGCTAAAATCATTTGCTCACTTGATCCTTGGTTTGCATGCAAGAAAGAGATGACCTCATTCTTATGCCAGGTAGTTTCCAGCAGGTTCCTTGGCTCATACACAGGTCAGCCTCGCTCACCTCACAGAGAGAGTGAAGAGGATGACCTCTGTTGGTCTTGATCCACCTGCAGAGCCCAGATTCCTCTGTTGCCGTAGAAGGACACGCTGATAGAACCAGAAAAATGAAACCATGGATTTACGGATGAGCGGACACCAATACCCAAGACAAACACATACTGTATGTGTATAAACAGATTCAAAAATGCATGACAGCGTTATTTTGCACAGACATATTTGCCCCAACACCAGATGCAGAAGCACGCTTGTATCTGTCTGCTCTGTTTTGACATTCTCTCTTTCAGTTGAGATGGAAGCATGTCATCGTCTCAACTTTTTCAGCGTGACCTCCTCCAGTCATCGTAGTGAGAGTGAGGAGAGAAGAGTCAAAGGTCTTGTGCCAAACATCTGCAGGAATGCAGAGGATGGGCACAGGAGAAGCAGTTCCTGACCGGTAGCTGTCAGTCATTAACACCTTCTCAGACAACAGAGCGATTTATATGTCAAGCAGTTAAAATGTTTAAGTGGCATGGTGGTATGTGTAATTATTAACGGGGGAAAAAAAGGCTCCTGTTCCTGAGTTTCAAAGAGTGGAAAGTCACGCAAACAAAATGAAAAGGCAGTTCTGAAATTGAAAACTCAAATGATTGTTTTCTTATTTTAAAGCTATGCTGCAAAAAAAACCCCACAATACACACATTATTCAACCATCTGCCAGCAGACCGTGTACATACAGTATGTATAGACCTATTACCCTACCCTTGCGCCTGATTTCCCTCTTTTAACGCCACATCAGTCTTACGCCATCGCTGACTCTCTTGCTTTACATCTAATGCTTTTCCTCTGTCAAGAGAGGTCATTACTGTACAACACAATGTTTTGACAGCTTTTTGGCAGTTCATGTCCACTTCAATCCTCAGCCTCCTGACACAGAGGGGCTGCAGTGCCTCTGAGCAAAATTCCACACGAAGCATGGGACGAGATGAAAAAAAGGTGTAGGTTGCCTTATGGATCACACCTGTGTATTTGCTTGAGAAATGTGTTTTTATTTCTTTCACACACCAAGAAGCTGTAATCCTCATTCAAGCAACTTTCTTAAACCTGTGATGCACTTGAAAATATTCAAACCAAGAAGAAATGCATGTACTTAATGTACAAAATAGTACAAGTTGTATAGTTAGTCTGCTTTTGATCTGAAGCATAGTCTTTCTTTAAGTTAAGCATTTAGATTCATCAGCTTTTAGCCAGTCATTTGTATTTGCCATTTAGGACTGCTGTACACAGCCAATTTGTCCATCGTTACAGTATTTCTTCCTTAGTAACAGAGCACAACCTGGCATGACTAAACTATGATACTAACATGACTTGACCACTGGAGCCAGATCCCACTCACAAGTTTGACCTTTGCGTTAAAGTAATTTTAGAGTGGCAATTTCTGGGCTATCAATGACTTCTGACTGTGTAATTTTATATTTATAATTGTAATTTTCAGAGCTGCACTCTGAGAACTGGATGGCTCCAGACTCACTAACTTGGCAATGAAAGCTGTAATGTGAATTAATGTAGATGTTAACAGTCATTTACAAACTGAGAATCAATATTTACACTTTCAAATTGAATTCTGAACACAATTGTTTCTTATAAGATTAACTGTATATTATCTGTATTATATATTGTCATGTTTACCTACAGTGTAGTCCTAGATCACATTCACTCAAGGGAGACATCCAACTCATCCATATCTGGTTTCCTCATCACGTCGACTTTGCAAGAAACCCAGTTCAAGTCCGCTTTTCCCTTGAGTGGAACTACAGCAGACACTCTCTCCTTTCTCCTATACTAGTGAGATTATGGATTTCAGTCTGCAAGCCAATATCTTGTGCACAAATAGAGATGTAGTTTAATTTGCACCAAACTTTCACTGGACCTGATTTTGTCTGTTAATGTTCCTTCATTCTTTGTAATATATTTGTAAGCCTTCAGAAAGAGGCTCTATAGTTATGTTGTTGTAAATGTTTTACTTGGACATGTTTCATGAAAGCATGAAAATCGGGGGGAGTTTTTGCAAAACACTCCTCCTGTGGCAAAGGTCCCACCCCCTTCACAGTGTCCACAGCAGAGCAGCACACACATACTCTCATACACTCATTACTGCCTTATATGGACGAGGTGACCTCACTCACTGGAGGTCCGGTGGTGCTGTATTTATTCACCTTTCATTGTCCTGATAACATGCTTGGAATGTGACGGTGTAAAATCTATGGAAAAGGAGGCCCTGCTACTGCTTCTTATGCATTCTCAAGGAATTTTGTATATTGCCAAAAACTGGTTATATGCTGATTGTAGAGCGTCCATAGGGGGTAAGTTTTAAACAGGGTTTGTTGTAAAGTTTCTGAGATGAGTGGATATGTTTTGAATAGAGTTTTGAATAAGTCTTATTTTGACTATTGAGAGGCTGTTTGAGCTCTAGATGCACCTCCCTGTTGTGCTGGTGCCTATATTACGTTGGTTTCTTTTGCAATGCAAAAATGTTCGGGTTGAATATTACATTAGTATGTCCCTGGGAGTGTACACAGAGAAGATGCGGCTTTGGATTCTATCTGCTTTGCATGCATTTTGTTGGAGCTGGAGATGAGAATGGGCATGAGCAGCATAGAAAGAAGCTAAGAGAAAAGAAGACCACTTGGTGAGGGGGTGTTGATTAAACTTTTGATCGCAGTTTGTGTTCTTATTTTCTATCCCAATGACACGGATGGAAATAGCAAGAGTGTTGTATTATTGTTGTTGTTGTATATATGTAGAGGAGTTGTATTCTAGCTGTCTGTCAATTTTCCCCTTTTACTGTATTGCTTGTTTTGCATAGTAAGATAGCATGTATGTTCTTTCTTTTATTACACAGCATAGTGTATATAATGAGAAGTTGTTCTATCAGATTCTGTTTTGTCTCAGATAGATAGAAATGGCTTTAAGTGCTGGACTCAGCAACCAAATATACGATTTTGTCTTGTAAAATTGTCAATTACTGGATTTTCTTTTAAAATGACGGTTTAAATATGTTTAATGAAAACTTGTATCTTGGGTTTGTACCTTGGGACTATTACTATTTCCATAATAAGAGAACATTTTTTACACTCGCACCACTCTTATGAAATGTCTGAATGATTTTCACTTGCTATCATTGAAACATTAACTGGAATAAAATGCTGCATTCTGGAATACAAATTGTTCATATTTCCGACACGATGGCAAACACAGATACATAGTTCTACTGACTTTGAACCAATCAAACACCAAACCAAACCAATCCTTGCCATTGTTTTTTCCCTTCACATTTTAGACTGAAGAGGTTGCTGGAGAACGAGAAGGCCTACCAGGTAAGAAAGGAGAAGGAGCACTCTAAACGTCTGGAAAAGGTGCGAGAGGAGCTGGTTAAGCTGAAGTCCTTTGCCCTGATGTTGGTCAATGAGCGCCAGCAGCACCTGGAACAAATGGACCATCAGAGCCAACGGGTCCAGGAACTCAGCCAGCATCTCCAGCAGCGAGACCAGGCACTGAGTGATGCCAGGGAGCGTGCTCAGGAGGACGGCCACAGGGTGCTGAGCCTGGAGGCTGAGCTTAAAGAGAAATCTGCCAAGCTCACCCAACAACACGAAGAGATGAGTGCCAAGCTGGCCACTCAGGAGATCCATAGCCGTCAACTTAATGCCAAGCTTTTAGGTATTTCACATAAAGTGGAGGAGTTAGAGGAAAACAACAGGGTCTTAAGGAAATCTGAGGAGGAACTGCAGGAGCTGAGGGAGAAGATCAGCAAAGGGGAGTGTGGAAACTCCAACTTGATTGCCGAGTTGGAGAACTTGCGGAAGCACGTGCTGGAGATGGAGGGAAAGGATGAGGAGATTACCAAGACTGAAAATCAGTGTAAAGAGCTAAGAAAGAGGCTACAAGAAGAGGATACGAAGAGTAAAGATCTCAGACTGGAAGTGGAGAAACTTCAGAAAAGAATGATGGAGTTAGAGAAACTTGAGGGCGCCTTCAGCGTAAGCAAGGCTGAGTGTGCTCAGTTACACACTGCTCTAGAGAGAGAGAAAGGCCTGACCAAAGAGCTCTCGGATGAGGTTGTAGCTCTCAAGATCCGTATGAAAGAGCTTGAGTCTTCTGAACTCAAGTTGGAAAAGTCTGAGCTCGGCCTTAAGGATGACTTGAGCAAGCTGAAGTCACTGACAGTTGCTTTGATGGAAGAACGAAAGACCCTGGTTGAAAGAATGAAGTCAGATGAGAAGAAAAATGAGGATTTGAGTAAGCTTGTCAAAGTTGAGCAGGGTAAAGTTATGGAGGTGACTGAGAAATTAATAGAGGAAAGCAAAAAGCTCTTGAAATTGAAATCAGAGATGGAAACCAAAGTAGCGACACTAACCATAGAAAAAGGGGAGCTAAGCACTAAGCTAGCCTATGAAATTGATAAAACGAAGGATCTTAATTCTAAGGTCAGTCAAATGAAGAAGAGGTTAGATGGGTTTGAGCAAGCAGAAAAACTATCAGTGAAGAATACCGTGAAAGGTGAACTGGGAAGAATGTCTGACCATGTTAAAAGAGAAGATAACAAAGTTAAGGAGCTAACATTTGAAATTGAGCACCTGAAAAATCGTCTCAAACAACTTGAAGTAGTTGAGGGAGATTTGATCAAGACAGAGGATCAGTATGACATGTTGGAGAAAAGATTCATGACTGAACAAGACAAAGCCAACATTCTTTCCCAACAGGTGGAGGAAATGAGGAGTCAGATAGCACGGAACAAAGCAATTGAGAAAGGAGAGGAGGAAAGCCAGGAAGAAGACCTCCGACGAGAAGAGGTCAAAACCAGGCAACTCCAGGCTGATGTTGTAGCCCTCAAGGAGAAGATCCATGAATTGATGCATAAGGAGGACCAACTTTCTCAGCTCCAGGTGGATTATTCTATCTTGCAGCAGAGGTTCTTGGAAGAGGAGGAAAAAGCCAAGAACATGGGCACTGAAGTTTTCCATCTCACCAAAGAACTGGAGATAGCAAAGCGTCATAGTCGAGCACTAAGGCCCAGTTTGAATGGGAGGAGAATGGTGGATGTTGCTGTGACGTCCACTGGAGTACAGACAGAGGCATCGTCCACTGGTCCAACAGAGGAGGAGACCCCCGCTGTATTTATCCGCAAGTCTGTTCAAGAAGAGAATCACATTATGAACAATCTCAGACAGAAGTGCTTGAAGAAGCCAACAGAAAAGAGTGGTATTGAGCGTTGCCCTTCATCTGGCAGCGACCTAGGCATGAAAAAATCCTGGATTCCCTGGATGAGGAAAAAGGACAATACCACTCACGAGACCAACTTGGAAAAACCTCTGCACATTAATGGAAATCATTTGCCTTCTGAAGTGACCATGTCCCAAATGCAAGGGCAGCCTGTACACATTCGAGTAACCCCAGACCACAAAAACAACATGGCCACTCTTGAGATCAGCAGCCCCACGGCTGAGGACTTTTTCTCTAGCTCAGCTCCCCTCAGCCCCAACCCATCTCAACCTAAATCCAGGATCACAATCATTCCCACCTACTCTGCTCCAACCCAGAAGAGAAAGTCTACCACTGGACCCCCTGGTCCTGAAAGAGCCAAGTCTCCAGTCACCATCACAACGATATCCCGAGCCAAATCTCCAGAAAGCAGCCGAACTCCATCCTCTGTCTCAGGAAGACCCTTGTCCCCTGTTTCTATTATGACAGTGAGCACTGCTATAGTGCCTGAAGCATCTGCCTCCCCAGAACCCCAAGAGATGACCATGGGCCGAGCTGTGTTCAAGGTGACCCCTGAGAAGCAGATGGTCCCAATGCCTATACGAAAGGGCCCCAACAACACTAGCATCATCACCACCACTGACGATAACAAGATCCATATTCATCTAGGCAACAGCATCACCCCAAAGATGGTAGTCAGGCCGGTGGCTACTGTGACAGAGGGCAAGGAACTGACCTTATCGACTGGGACAGTTTTACGCTCCCCTCGCCAAATCACCACCACTGCCACCAGGAGCACACAGAGCAAAGTGATGAGCAGTATCACAATTTCACCTGTGACATCTACCACTTCCAGACCCACACAAAGCACAGTAAGTTTCACTTAAAGGACACACACACACACACACACACACACACACACACACACACACACACACACACACACACACACACACACAC
>JBBPCS010000374.1:10852757-10866603 GCA_037974645.1 Hollardia meadi | reverse complement strand
CACACACACACACACACACACACACACACACACACACACACACACACACACACACACACACACACACACAGATATGAGAGGTATTGACTTCCTCGTGTAACTCTCAGACAGAAAGTAATTAAACTTATTTCCCAAAATGTTAAACTATTTCTTTGCATCAAGTATTTTTTTCACTTTTTCACAATGGTTCAATATTTTATATTACACGTGGTGTTTCACTAGGTAAATATGTTCACTAACAGCTTCATCTCGCACTACTAAGAATGTCAGATGAAGCAACACTGTGTTGGTGTTTCAGTGGACCTTATAATATGCTCTTTGTGGATCAGATGGATAGCGTGACAGAAATGACCCTATGGGCAGGCCTCAGAACAGCAGAGCTAATGATGTGGCATTTTGCCACTCTGCTACAGTCATGCTGTAATTTATAGTCGTTACTCGGTATTTACATTCACAAACAGCTATGCAGGGCTCAGTGCCCTCTGGCTGACACAAAACAGCCTTGCACTACAGAGTACCAGCACACTAAAACTGAGCCTGGACAAGTGCTCACCCACTGGGATTGAAGTGAAAGAATGGATAAATGTTTACACTTTCACATAGTTCGAGTACCACATATGATCAATTACATTGTTTATAAATTCAGAATTCCCTTTTTTTTGTCATGGGTTTTGCCCCTTTTCCATAAGTGCTGCCCTGTCTTCATTCTCCCGCCTGAGAAACTGTACTCTCTCTCTCCCTATTGTCAACAGACTGGGCATGATGCCCAGCCACCTCGCACAGGGTTGACCCGCATCCCAATGTCCAAGAGCCTGAAGACGGGAAAGGCTGTGCTGGGATCCCTAGGGATATCGAGTGGATTGAAGCTGGAGCCACGAGCTGAGAGTCAGTCTATGAGGATAGAAGTTAAAAAATCTACTGTGAATAGCAGTACTTTACAAAATGGAGGAAAGGCCTGATTGAGATAATAGTACCAACAAAACACTTTTGTTTGTACATAAATCTAAATATGGTGCTTCAGAGAGATTAAGAAAACACTCAAAACACAAAAAAGCTCTGATGTCTCTACAGCCTACAAGTCAGCTAGACATTACAAGGCACAGAAGCTTTTTGTGATTAAATAAGCCTTCATAAGCCTTGTACTGTAAAGTCTTGTACTCCTTATATCCATTTCTGCAATTTAGAAACATATTTACTGTATTTACTAAGTGTATTGTGATGGGCATTTGGTTAAATATTATATCAGAATGTGCTGCTACTAACTGATTGTTGCTTTGAGTGGTTGTCTCACATATAAGCAGTTTGTTAATAACATTTTATAAGGACACATTATATGTCAAAACACTTGTTTTCGTGTAAATTATGTTTATTTTTCTGTAAAGGATTTATACTGAAAAGTATTTTAAATAAATCTGATTTCAAAGGGTATGTGACATGCTCATTTATATGTAATAATAATAATAATTGATAGGACTTATATAGCGCTTTTCTGAACACTCAAAGACGCTTTACATGAAATGCAAGAACAAATACAAAATACAGAATACAAAAATACTCAAAGACACTGACATGAATGGAAAAACAAGATACAAATACAAAGTACAGAAATACAAATACAACATTTAGAGGTTATGACAGTTCAGGTTTGGAGAAGCAGTGGGAGTCAGGTATTGTAGGCTTTTGTGAAAAGGTGGGTTTTGAGTTGAGTTTTAAATGAGTGGAGGGAGTCTGAGTTACGGATGTTTGGAGGGAGGGAGGTCCAGAGGGTTGGGGCAGCAATGGCAAAGGCTCTGTCCCCCAAGGTGTATAGGAAAATAGGAAACATGCAAAGTGAAGACAGAGAGAGAACTGTGTTCAACTTTGCATCCATTGCATATGACTGTTTCATCCATGTACTAGTAAGTCACACTTTTACTACAATCGTCAGTACTTTGAGTTTTTACAACTTTGAGTTTTCTAGGCAAGACCTACTCCCAGACGCTACACTGAGCAATGCAGTCCGAGGGAGTTGTTCAATGTGAGCCTCAGTTTTTTTCATTTGATTTCAAATGTATTTAACCAAAACTTCAATGTACTTGCTTTACAGACAACTAAATACAAGTAAATTATTTAAACAAGATAAACTAGATAAATAAGTGACATAATTAAACATTTGTATCATTGTGTTAATAATTATGGATACTTAAACACAGTTGTATTTAAATTTCACCTAATTTATAAGAAAATATAAAAGTTTAAGATTTGGAATCCATCTACATTTATATGCTTTCCCCAATTTATATGAGTTTGCAGAATGCAATTTCAAGTTGTACAAAATTAAGCAACGATTTATTTCTGTTTTGTTGTTTCTTATTTAACTCCTTGGATTATGTGACCAAGGTCTGATCAATTCCATTCAGGCTCAGGTGCTTAACCTTGGTAATCCAAAAAACTAACAGAATTTTTCATCTAAAATTTTTATGCCTGAATGAACTTCACTTGAATATGTTTTGAATAATGATTACTGGTATTCTAATACGTATGTTTAATGACGTTTTAAAATTGTTCGACTTCCAATAACAACCTAAAAAGGAGGAATCAAATTACATAAATTCAGATAGGCCTATTTTATCATTCAGTATTTGCTGGGGAATTTCCTCATTGTGCGTTAGGTTGTTTAAATTCAAATCCTTGCAGCCTTTTTACTGCCATACTTGAAATTAAATTTTAAAACTGTGTCACGAACACAGGTCTTTCTAATTATCGCATCCATACCGTATCCAATATTTGGTCACAATAGACATATGAGAACGGGGCGTTATTTTCTGCGATGATGTAACAGCTACGTTTCATCATGCGATTGGCTCGGAAGCTTCCGGCTCCTTCCTCTTGGGCGAGATTAACGAGGAAAATAAAATCAATACTACAATGACTATATATTTGGATTAGATAGAGGGTGAATGTCTCTCCTTAGACTGTTTTACACTTTGCTTTAACGTTTTGTCTCTTGTCCGCCGTGTGGGTTGACTAGGAGCTGTCAGCTGCCAACCACAATAGATTAGTTTTGCTCAAAGCGGATTGCAGCCATGATGGCGTCAAGCTACAACGCTAAGGAAGAGGACGGACACCACTCGGGGGCTTCGAGTCAGGGAGGCGCAGGGGCTGTGAAAAGTAAAAAGCCGGACAACACAGCGTTCAAACAGCAGAGACTACCGGCCTGGCAGCCCATCCTGACAGCAGGCACAGTGCTGCCTGCTTTCTTCGTCATCGGTCTCATCTTCATCCCCATCGGCATCGGCCTGTATGTCTCTTCAAACAACATCAAAGAGTTCGAGGTACAGTAACAGTAACGTATGCCTGTCCTTTAGCCTGCTAACGTTATAGCCGCGTCTAGCTAGCTTCGTCTAGTTTATTCTACACAGTATATTTCGACCGAGGTTAAGTACGGATTAAGCTCTAAGTTCACTGCAATGTTAAACCGGCTGGCTTGTAAACCTGTTGTGTTACGACAAAGAACACAAGTGACATATAGCATGCTTCTGACTACTGTTGGGCTTTGACACGTTGAAGCACTCACTATATACACTCAGTTGTCAGCTTATAAACTAGCTAGCAACTAACTAGCTTAAACTAACGCAGGCTAATATAACTCCAATGAAAGGTTATAATGTTCAGTTTTGTTGAAACTGTTTTATAAAGGTGTTATTTGACGTTTATGGTCATTAGGAGTCTGCAGTTAGTGGTCCTGTTGAATTGTATTGCAGTATAATGAGAAGTGTCTCTAGTTTGTTTTTAGACAAACTTTTAGAAACACTTTTCAGTACAACCCTCTATTTGCTGAAGGGGAAAGAAACATTGGAGACCCCTTTAAATGTAGCAATAAGGTAACCAAAATATAAAAAAACAAAATAAACAGCCTTCAAACTGACATTTAAGTTGAAACAACACCTCTTAAAAACAACAAATGGAATACTATAACCTTCATAAAAGTGTGATTTATTGCAGGGCAGTTCAGTTTGACTGAATTAATTTTTATCAACTTGTACTGAATAAAAACTGGCTACTAAGTGTGTATAAACGGTATGCATTTATTTTATCTGAGGGTACTTAATATATTCAATTCTGCTATTTGTTTTTACTAATCGGCTCCTCATTTTCAGATTGATTACACTGGTGTCCACATTTCCAATCCATGCTACAGCTGTGCCAAGAACTTCAGCTGGAACAGCACAACGTCGTGTGTCTGCTCTGTGCCCTTCGCATTGGAGCAGCCATTTGAGGTGCGCACCAGCTTACACTGTGTTGACCCTATGAATAATGCATGCCTTCAGCTTCCAAATTGATGTGTTGCTTAAAGTACAATAAAAAATCTGCCTTCCTCCTGACACTAAATGTCCATTAAGATCTATTTTAAGTCCAAAGTAAAACACACTCAAGGACACATCACTGCCATTGATCATTCAAGTCTGAAAATATTCAGCCCGGCAACCTTCAGAAGGCCTGTATTGATTACTTAAAAAAAACTCTCAACCAGTTTCATTTTCATCTTAAGAGTTTACAGATAAGACAAATCATTGTCACCAAGTACAGCTTAGATTTCGGTTAGAATTTAGCACGATGTGACTTTTTGACTAACCTTTTGGTTAAAATTAGCTTAGCAAATTAAGTTCTGTGTATGGTGAACTTAGCTCTGTACTTCTTCACCTTTACTGATAACACTCTATTTTTACTCTGATCTGTTCTCTTCCACAGAGCAATGTCTTTATGTACTACGGCTTATCCAACTTCTATCAGAACCACAGACGTTATGTGAAGTCCAGGGATGACAGCCAACTGAATGGCGACCAGTCTGCGTTGAAGGTATAATGTTGGAAATGTTACTATTATAACATGGAGAGATTTCAATAAATGCCTTCTGCAGCGGTTTAACTTTGGCTGCTTTTTACAGAACCCCAGCAAGGAATGTGAGCCATACCGTACAAGTGATGGACTGCCCATCGCTCCATGTGGGGCCATAGCCAACAGTCTTTTTAATGGTAAGTGAGACATGGTGAACAGCTTCACATCTTTCTCCCCAGTACCATTGAAACTCCTACTAAAAGCTCTGTACATAACAAAACTCTGACATCAGGTCATTTGCTGCACTTACTTAACGCAACAATATTGAATGTAATCTTTCTTTGTTTCAGACACTCTGGAGCTGTATCATATTGATTCCAATGGTACCAAAAATGCGATTCCTCTGGTAAAGAAGGGCATTGCATGGTGGACAGACAAGCATGTGAAGTTCAGGAACCCTGGTGGAAACAACAACCTTACTGTAGCTTTCCAAGGTGATTTTAGCAAACTGTGCAGAGGATCCGTTAGGCTCACAAACATTTAAGTTGCAGTGACTAGCATGGTTTTGTCTTGTTCTTTCTCAGGCACAAATAAGCCGGTGAACTGGAGGAAGGCAGTGTACGAGATGGACCCATCGGATCCTGAGAACAACGGCTTTATCAACGAGGACTTCATTGTGTGGATGCGCACAGCTGCATTACCCACCTTTCGCAAGCTCTATCGCATTATCCAGAAGAAGCCCAACATGACCCCCACTCTACCCAGTGGCAATTACGTCTTGGACATCACTTACAGTATCCTTTGATTTGTAGTCAGAAACACTACTACACAGTCAAAACTACAGCTAGCCTTAGGCTGTAGGGGTGGCTAGTATGATTTTAATTTTTATAGAACGCATCAGAGGGTAAGATTATTAATGTAGAAACAGATTGATGTTGGATCATCTTAAATAACATGAATTTCCTGTAAAATCCTAAAATCTAAACTTACTGAACAACTAAACATCTAAACAACATCAAGTAAATATCTAACAAATTCTAATTTTCTTGGTGTGAGCTCTCTGCCAAGCTCTTTGCTATGAGCAAACACCAGTTGTATTTGTCTACTGTCCATGTCTTTGTCAAGAAACTGGTTTACTGAGTTATGTGGAAAACTATCCCGTGCACCGAAACCTCAAACAAATCATTTTAGATCAGCACATGCTCCATTAGACATAGACATTAGACTTAAAAGCTTGCAAGTCATGTTCAGAGACATCCTGCAAGTTTGTAAAACCTCTCCAGAAGCTCCAGTTGTTTTTCTTTAACCATGTGTAATCAGATTACCCTGTGCTCAGCTTTGATGGTCGCAAGCGGATGATCCTTAGCACCATCTCCTGGATGGGAGGAAAGAACCCCTTCCTTGGCATTGCCTACATCACTGTGGGCTCCATCTGCTTCTTCCTGGGCGTGGTTCTGCTCATCATCCACCACAAATATGACACCCGCAACAACAGTGCAGATATTCCAAACTAAACTCTTACTCTATCCAATTCCTGCCTCTGCATGCATGGATGACCCTAAAGGCTCCGCTCCGGACTGCTTGTTGATTTTAGCGTGATTACACTGGTCTCTAGTTGTCTGTTATGTGTTTGTGTAAAGACAGCAGTGTCTGAAGTGTGTCATTAAAAGCTGTATTTATGTATAGGGCATTTGAGGCAAATGAAGGACGCTAGGGTCTGTGTCTCTGTGCATATAGCTTCAAGTCAGCTGCTGAGAATGTCATTTCCTGTTTTCATAAAAAGTTTTTATCTTCTATTTATCCATACATTATCAAAGTATCTGTTTTATTTTAGCAGTGCGTTTGGCATTTTGCGAATGGCTTAATTATTGAAGGATGTATGTATTTTTTAATGCAAGTTTTTGTCTATATTATGTACTGTAATATGTCCTGCTGAAGAATGTACCATTATATTTAATGAACATACCTCTGGTTTTGGAAATTACCTTGAATATAGGATGATAATCATTGCTCTTGTGCTGTTTATTATGGTAAACATTGATGTTTAACGAGAAGTATTTTATCCTCGGGAGAGCCATCAGTGTAGGTATCTATCCGCAACAGTGACTGGCTGTATGAAAAGACTGCGCCAGTCATATGGCATCTTTTTAAAATTACAACCTAATGCTTAGTAATGATGGAAACATTATCCTACACCACTATATCCAGTATTCTTAATTCTAAGACTCTGGGCAGCATCTCAGGCTCATTAGAGCGCTTCTGTTTTTACAGTTTGGCCTGCGTGTTAAGCTATCTTGCGTTCTTCAATGTTGACCAAATTATATGCACTTTAAAAGTGTCACGTTTGTTATTTTCCCCCCTTGTTTCACTTCATTTTCTGTTATAATATTGCATTCCTGATTTTATTAATGAGTTAATTGTTTGCATTGGAAAATTATGGGTTTTTATGAGGTTTGTATGGTCCAATTAAATAACTTGGTGAATGTATTGTACCGTTTGTGATGTTATTGCGGATATGAGAATTATCATTTTTTTGGAATAACATAGTAATAGTAACGATCTCACGCGACCGGAAGTGACAGGCCCACCAATGGATTGTGGGAAGTCAAGACTGTCAGACCACACTGTGTCCGTCCTTGTGCTGCTCTTCCTTTACCTAGCTTTCCAAAATGTTCAGACAGCTTATGGTAAGACAGACATTTAATCTATTGTATTTACCATAAAACGTTCCATTTTTTGTCATTAAAATGTTTTTAGCTTAAGTTTCCAAACTTAACTAATATTACCCAGTGAGCGGACAGTAAATCATAATATAAAATAAGCTTTAATTTAATACAAGAAATACGTTATTGTCGTTGTATAATGTTATTGCGTGTTCATAACTTTATCAGAGTTGCCCTGTTTGATAGGACGCCAACTGCCCGCTAGGTCAGCATTAAGTCAAGTAAGGTTGAAGTTCGTCATCGCCAGTGATGTCACGCACTACGAACGAAACACGTATCAGGACATGTTCTAAATAAAATGTATAGAATCGGGATTGCCATCGATTCATCCACGATTTTTGCTGCAGGCAAGCATGCAACTTATTGTCAAACCAAGAACCATCAAATATATTTGTACATTAATTAATTAAATTAAGATGACAGCAGTGAGTTGACCTCTGTTTTGACTTTTGAGTCTTGCGCTTAATCTTTGCATACAAATGCAATACATAGGTTTGGCCCGCAGGTGTCACCATTGTACTCACTAGTTGAAGTCAGCTTGCTGAACTCCCATGTACAAACTTGATGACACTTGGCGTATTTTGTGTCATTTCACTTTTTCTTATGCTGTTTCAGTGTTAACTAGTTGTTTACGTCATCCACTGTTTGTCATGCTTAAATTATGACAATTGTTTGCACCACCAGGGACTTCGGCAGCTTTCCAGGCGAACCATCACGAGCAGTGCCCGCAGACAGATTGATAACACTGTGAAGGAAAATCAAAAACTGTTTCAGGTAGGGTCAATCTCTTTGAGGGCAAGGATAAGGTCTGTATGATCTCATCAATATCCTGTGGATTCTGTAAGCCACAGGAGTAGTCTCGTCTTTTGAAAAACTGTCTTTCTGACTCTTGGAATGAAATATCAGAGCAAATTTGTATATATTACAGTATTCACTCCAAACAGTATAGCTGATTTGTGAAGCACTGTTAGAATGAGTTTTCATTCTTAATCTAACTTGGGTACCTTTTGTCAGTGTTTAAAGCGAGACAAAGAATGATATTTTTTCATATAAATATATATGATAATGTTAAAGTTTATACTTTATTCCCAGGTTCTGGAGACAGAATCTAATTTTATCCTCTTTGTAGCCTGACAGATAAGTATTGGTGGAATTTTTTTCCCCCTACAATGTCTCAATGAACTTTGACTGTATAGCTGAGGCGGGTGTTAAACTAATCGTGCTTACAAGCTGCTAATTAAAAATCCATTGCAAAGTCAACGTCTCAATGTGGCAGGCTTTGCTGATCCTTGCAAAGCGCTAGACATTACTGTGGCCTTAGTTGACAAATGACCCTCGCTTCTAAATCCCAGAACATTGTAGAGTGTACTGCACGCCACTACTTAATTGCCATGGTTAACCAGCTACAAACATTTTAATACCATATAAATAGAAACATGTGAAGCTAAAAGTCCTTTACATACATTCATGGTTTTTTAAAATTACTATATTCTTTCATTCTTTGCTCTTTGAACAGGAGGACAATGGTATACCTATCCATCTGAAGGGCAGCTCAAAGGATGCTCTGCTCTACAGAGCCACAATGACTCTCACTGTGTTTGGTATGTCAGCAGTCTCCTGAGATTTGATGAGTCGGGCTCATGACAGCTGTTTCAATCTTGTCTTATGGACAAAACACACTTAATACCAGTGGCTTGACCCCATTGTTATTACTGAGGCTGACTTTGAAAGTAAAATGACTGTAATTTGATGAAGGGCTGTTTGAAGTCAAGAAAATTAGCTTGCGTTGTATCTCCGTCTCATCTGTGCTTCTTGTCTGATCTCTCCACAGGGAGTGGATATGTTGTGTATGAGCTGTTTAGTGCTGCAATGCCCAAGAAGCCACAGTGAAATGGGCTTTACCATCTGATCTAACAATCATGCACATGCTGTATGTAACTCATCAATTCTGTTGTGTAGATTTGTAGTCTGGGAAATTATTTCTTCTCAATATCAGTATTTTTTTTTAAATGTTTGACATAAATATTTATTGACTGTACAAATCATAAGCTGCATATAGTAATAAAAATATACCTCTCTCGTGAAATTGTGCCACTTTCTTTCTGGAGATATTTGGTCAATTTAACTACAAACTTCATATTGAGTTTATATGTTTTAGGAAATAGATCAAAACCCCCTCCTTATTCTTCATCCAGAAATTGTGCTAAGCAGGAGACTGCAGTCCATTTATAACTCAATGTAACTATAAAGGCTACATTTGAGATCCATAACTGGATTTAGTGCAGGTCTTTGGTTTGAGCACTAGAGGGCACTAAAAACCAACCAGAAACGCTCTCATTGTGGCAGTGAGTAGCTGGGTAGACTGTCTTCAAAAGTTAATTTTCCATTCATTCCCACATTATCACTATACATCTGAAGTAAACGGGCTACTATGATTAAACTTGTTTTTTTCCTCAAACTCATAACGACAAATAGTCACGTCATGGTAATAAGAGCCAAGAGGTTTCTGTTTCCAAAACCAAAAAAATCAACCCAAATTTCAATTGACATCTGAGTAAATAAATCTGATTAGGTTGTCAATTGCGAATCCAAAACACGTCCCCTCTCGGTTCTGTCTGGACACATTCCACCGTCACATTGGCACTGGAAACTCGTTAAATCACCAGACCAAAGGAATGCGGGGAAAAATAGTCATTTCCTAAATGAAGACCTGGTCTTAGCGGGGGACACGCATCAACTGAATCGTAAGAAGCCCACGATGGTAAACTGAGATTCGGGAACTGCCCCCCTATTAAGTAGCCGATGGTGGAAAGATTCTTCCCACTTGGAAAGAGGCTTTTCCTTCTTGGGCATCTGCTGGCGGAGCTTTCAGTAGCCAGAGAGAGGAGAGAGGGGTCCAGCCGCAGCTCCTGAAACATTCCTCTTACTTCGCAGAGGGGGACACTTCAAGCGAGCTGCTCTGACATTTGGCCGCTTCATTTTTTGGGGGGTATTGGAAGTAAGTAGACCGACTTTTATTAATTGTTAATGAGTTTTTTTTGTTGTTGTTGTTGTATTATTACTCTTTGCAGTAACTCATTTACATTTAACAAAAATTTAAGAGAATATGGCCATTTTTGCTGCAGTTTTGCACTGTAGTGCGCTTTCCAATAATCTAATTAGGCTATTGTAAATTAGATTTTTTTTTTTGATTAACGCTATTTAACAAATACAAAACAAATTTTTAAACCAATCTTTTGTTTTTTAAGATTAATTAAATTGTCAAGATTATGCTTTCGATCACGTCATTGAACTGAACTGAATTAAAATACAACTACAACCCATTGGTTTGAAATTTGCAAGTATAAAGCGGAGTAAGAAATAGTGCTTCAGCAGGCATGGATATTGTGCTTTATGCGTAGGCTACTTTACTAATTTGAATTAGATGAACCCCAATTGTGTCATGAGGACAAGAGAGTAATTTCAGCAGTTCCTGCAGTTTTCGAACTTGTGCACCAGGAGGGGCGCGCAGCCTGTGGTAAAGATACAGATGCTGAGTTCAGACTGTGCTGTGTGGATGTGGTCCATTTAGCCTTTTGAAAAAAAAAAAAAGGTAACCACGTCGCATGAGATTATCCCAGTTCAGATTAACGGATGGTTGCATTATGGTATATGAGGTGAGTCCACGTGAAAGCCCTTGTTGGTTTCTGTTATTGCAATTGATTTATAGTCAACGCCAGGGAGAGAAGTTTTTAAGGCAATTTTAAGATTTGAGATAAAGCAATATGTGATGTACAAAAAGGAATGCTATCAAGATGACCCATTATATTATATACATTCAAATACATCAAAAAATACTATTAAGTGAGATTTCACAGAGCATGTGGTAAAATGTGTTCTTCAGTCCCTCATTATTAAATACCTACAGTATATGACTGAGTATCCTCAGGGACATCAGCAGGAGGCAGCAAGGTGTGGCATTTGTTATGTAAGGGAGTCTAGATGGATCGTTTTTTTTTGTTATAATGGAAAGCAATGATTATATGATTGCTATTAATATTAATTCTATATATATAAAAAACAATTGGGAGAGCATTTGGTATCACTACGCATGTTGCTTTTTTTCATTGTGTGCTTTCCATTAAAGGCAATCTGACTGTCTTAATGCAGCAGTAAATTAAACATACTTTCATCTCCTGCATGTGTTGTCTAGTCACAGCACACTGACAAAGTGAGCTGCGTCATAGATGTGCAGCTTCAACACATTTTCTCTCTTTGTTCTCAGACTGGTTGATGCGCTGCTGACCCTTCAGGGCCAAACATGAAGATAGGGCTGTCTCTGGCCACGGCTGCCTTTGTGGCAGCCCTGCTGTCCTCCATAGATGCTCAAGGTAAATGAAACCACCTATAGCCTCAGTCCACTTCCACACACAATCCCACTCTGTCTCTTTATCTCCTGCTTCTCCTCTTTCATTCATTTATTTGCACTGGTTTTAGGGATTAGACTTTTTAATGTCTACTTTAATGAGAGTCATCACATAGACGATGAACTCTTTGTATTGATAAACTGAATAAAGTTCCTGTTTCATGTGTATGCTGTACGACTATGTGGATTTTACTACTGTCTGATTCCTTGATGATTTTCATGCTTTTATCCCTCATTTGTAGCATATCTTTACATGTATCATTACAGGCTTTGATGTAAAGTCCAAATTCAGATGTCATTTACCTGTATTTAGGCTGTAATTTAGGTCAATAGGAGCAATTTTCTCATTCAGATTTAACAAATGTAACAAACCAAGCACACTGAAGTTTATTTAATTTCCAGTTTCTAGTTAAATGCATTAAACAACAGAGCACAGGGTATAGAACAAAAGTCATTTCATTGCTAAATGTTCCCCCATGAATATTAAAGTAGGGCTGTTGTTACAATTTTATGACAGCAAGCCTCTGCACTTTTTCCGAAGCAAAATTTGGAAGATTGCCAAGTCCTTGGTAATCAGGCATTGGAATGCTAGATCACATATAGTTTAGCAAGGCCTATTATAACCATGCCATGGTTGTGATCTTGTAAACCCTTTGTAAGACTGGCTGCAGCAGTGAGTAAATACGTTGTTTCAAGCCATTAAATTGCTTGTGAAACAACATAATAGTACAATCGTGGAAGTAGAGTACAATCATTTGGAATACATCAAAAAAAGTTTAAACTGCGTTCAACGTCGGAATGTCTAAAACCTAGTGTAATGCATTTGCTATCAGCAACAAAATTGAAATATTTCATAGTGTATTATAGAGGCTCTATTGTCATTTAGTGATAGTGAGTCTATCAAATGGAAATGTCCAAGAACAATGGGGAAATGCTTAAAAACTGTACTTAAGCGCTTACATTGCTGTTTTAGTAGCTGTCAAATACTTTTTGCTTTTCAAGTCACAAGAGCTGACATGCTATCAACAATCTGTCAGTAGCTTTCACAGAAAATGATTCAAAGTAATTACATATACACACATTTCAGTCCAAAATAGTGGGAAATATGGTATGGAAACCTTCTGATTTTTTTCCCTTTGAAAGCTCTCTGGTGGGGGCGGAGGAGTTAATCGTCTACTCTCACATATCTCCGCAAACGGAATGGAAAGATGAAATTCGAGAATAGCCAATTAATCCTCAGACAGCACAAAGACAAAGAGCCATTCTAGGGCTTCTTTGCGGGAATTTGCAAAAACGCTGAGCTGCAGTACAAATGGAAAGTTAATATGCAGTGATGTTTAATGTCAGCACATGTTGCGGAATTACTTTGGCATTCGTCCTGCCTCTTTGGGAAAGTCGGTGTTCTTTCCTCCTCTTCTTGGTCTCTCCTCTGGCAGAAGCTCGGGCCAGGATAGCTGGCTGGCTGGAGACTGAGGTGACTAAGAGAACAGTAGCCAGACTCTGGCCCCTGGGAGCCAGAGGTGTCCTTTACTAGCAACTGATGGGACAGACATCCATACAAAAAGAGCAACCACAAGGTCCAAATAACATACCAGAGATTGTTATATTGACAAAACCATTATTCCTCAAGTATATTTCAATACCAGCGGGACATATGGTCAAAGAAATTGTAACAAACTAAAATGATGTCTTCATACCATCCTGAACAAACGTGGGAGGAGCAGGTGCGTTGCTCATGCAAGTGAAGACCCGCCTAAAACTGTTTTATCTGAATTTTATGATCCACAACCATTGCTTTGCTGCTCACCACCCATTTTCACACCTACACCTACACACACACACACACACACACACACACACACACACACACACACACACACACACACACACACACACACAC
>JBBPCS010000374.1:10829916-10845595 GCA_037974645.1 Hollardia meadi | reverse complement strand
CACACACACACACACACACACACACACACACACACACACACACACACACACACACACACACACACACACACCACTCAGTGAGTTTAGCATTCCATGTTTTGCAACTTATTTAAAAAAAAACTTTGTTGGCTAAAGAAGATTACAGCAATGCTTTGCTTTTCATTGCTGCCAATAATTAGAGGTGATAATTATGTCCAAGGCAATGGCAAAAGAGGAGAAAGGACTAAAACATAGCTACAGAAGCCCCACAAATCTTTTTTTGTGGTAAATGACCGACATTAATAACAAGTAATCTTTTACTTTCAGGTCTGCGACCACCCACTAACTTGGAGTTCTCTGAGATTACGTCCAGAAGCTTCCGTACCACCTGGACAGCTCCTGCTGCTAATGTCATGTCTTACCTGGTGCGTTTCCGCAAGGCTGAAGACGTCACTGGCGACTACATTTCTTTGGCAGTGCCTGGTGATACCACCACAGTCGTTCTGCCCCACCTATTCCCCCTCACCGCCTATGAGGTCAACGTCTTTGCTCAGTATGAAAAAGGAGACAGTTTCCCTTTGACTGGTGAAGAGACTACTCTAGAAGGCAAGAGAGCGTTACTTGGACCCCAACCAATACTGTAATAGCGATCAAAATTATATTATTTAGAATCTAAAATATTCTTTCCTTTTCAGAACAAGGGACTGTACGAAATCTACGAGTTACAGAGGAGACAACGAACAGTTTCAGGGTGTCATGGCAAGCTGCTCCAGGTTCGGTCATCAGGTATCGTCTGTCCTATGTTCCACTGAGTGGTGTTGGGGAAATACTGGAGGCCCAAACCATTGGACTGGAGACTACCATCGTTCTCCAGGAGCTTTTCCCCATTACAACCTACCGTGTGTCTGTGTCTGCTGAGTATTCTACAGGCATAGGCAACGAGATGCAAGTAGATGGCACCACCAAGGAAGGTGAGTCACCAAAACTAGGTGTTTTTTGGGAAGCTGTTTTTCAACAGCAAGTGGCAAACAGAAATGGATATAAATTACTATCTGATCAATTTTTGTTAACTTTCAGTCCGTGGCTCTCCTCGTGACCTTCGCGTATTTGATGAGACCATATCTACAATGAAACTGGCATGGCAGGCTGCTCCAGGAAATGTTCTTCAGTACCGCATTGCCTTCAAACCTGCTGAGGGTGGTGAGAGGAAAGAGATATCCGTCAAAGGAGATACTACCCAGGCTGTGCTGAAGAACCTCCAAGCAGACACCGAATATGAGCTGTTTGTTAGTGCTCGCTACTCTTCTGGTTTGGGTGATCCTCTTCTGGGCACAGGAACTACCTTAGAAGGTAAGGGAGAATGTCACATTGCTATTGTCTAATTTAAAATCTTTGAAGCATGGTAGGATTGTTTCTGTAGCCAATGTGCGACAGAAATGTGAAGCATGCTTTGTGGCTGTGCGCTCAGCAAGTGGGTACTGCTGAGTAGACAAATGAGTTCTTGTGTTCAGCTTCTTTTCAAGATGCAAGGAAACTAAGATTTAGACGAGCACATTTGTTGTTTTATTGTTTATGTTTTATTATGTTATGAGATCCTGCATGATGTAAAACTACTTGAAGTAGGTCATTTATTTCCTTTCAAGAATGTAGCATCTGGTGTTTCTCAAAGGCAACTACATCAGAATTAAGGAAGATGAGCTTTTTCCTTTGCTAGCTTGCTTGAGTATATGGGCTGTAGTTAAAGAGGGGAGAGAGAGAGGAATGTGGCATTTGATCTAATTCTTTTGGCATAGACTCTAGGTTAGGGTGGCTTTGTCACCCATAAAGTGGAAATGGGTGGGGGATGCTTGTAAACCTACTTTGTACAGACTTTGACAGCCATATGCCTGCCTGGCTTTACATCTTGGAGTTTCTGACACATTGAATTTATTTTTTAACAGCGGTTTATAAGACATATGTGGAATATTTGATTATTAATGTCATATTCTAATTTTTAATGGGGAATCAGTGATTGGTTACCATCTCAAGTTCAGTTCCTCTGACGATGGTCATCACAGTCACCGCAGGCAATCTGTGTTTGAGCATGGTTTTTGTGTCTATAGATGACGGCATACATGGCACAACGGGGGGAAGGTCTTCTGTTGATGTCAGGGTAGGAAGAGGGATTGTTGAAGTGTCACACCACAGGAAAGGAAGTTAAAGAGATCTGTTTTGAGAGAGAAGGGGGGGAGGTCCTAGCTTTAGGGGGGAAAAACAACAATCATGGTACTGTATCCCACAGAGGAGAATATCTCTGGCTTTCAGTCAGATCCACTTTTGTGAAACCATTTAACTATGTATGAAGTAAGAAGAACTTACCTGGCTGGGTATTTAACTATAGTGGGGAGTTAGTACTAAACATTTAGTGGTCTAGGCTGTGTATTAGAATGAGGATAATTTTCCTCGTTTAGAGATAAATGACTGTTGTTTAAAGTGTTTTAGTAAAACAACTTTATTTATTTTATATTATTTTATTTTGGGTACCATTAAGAAAACAAAAAAAGTGGCTGTCTTTAATTGTGTCCATGCTTAGCTCAATTCAGCTGAAATGGCCTTTTCTCTGAAATCAGTTTGAGCACATGGGCACATCAAAGCTATGCTATTCATCATAATAACAAGAGTGGAGTTCTTGTTTCTTAATGTTGCCTCTGTGAGGTCCATAGTACAGAGTATGTCCCCTAACTGTGTGTTTAACAGGGACATTTCTTGCAGATCACATGGACCTGTGCACTAGACTAATTAAGGGCACTTTGGCTTTTACTGTGATCTATAGAAATTAACAACATACAACAACAACTGGAATATTGCAATGTTTGTTTACATTTTGATGAATGCAAGAACTTGAAAGCAATGTTTATTGCTGTGTTTTCCTCTTTTTTTCTCCATGCCCACATTGACCAAATGTGTTTATAGACACAGTTACCACAGGTCAAAACTGTGCTGTCATCAACCATACACCCCCACAGGAAAAAGCTCCATGACAAAGCACTTTGTTTAGCCAGCTCTGTTTAGCTGTCATGACGTCAGCATGCCTCAACACTGATCTCATTGTTTTGAGTGCCACTCACTTTGAGTGACCCTCTCTGTGAAGTCCATGTAGGCGAGAACTGGAAGAGAGAGGCTTCCACAAAGCCATCCCTTGTGGCTAACGGTGGATGGTAGCCAATACAGAAGCCTTGAGTAGGACGGAATTATAACATCCTGATATGACTCAGAAGGAGGACAGAGAGGGCGTCATAGTGGAGGCTCAGATGACCATCCTTAAGGTGGATATTATACTCAAACATGGCAAAATGACTTACTGAAGAAGAGGGAGTTTTGCCCAGCATGTGGAACATGTTACCTAAGAGGACCTTGAAAGCTGTGTGGTCACAAAGAGAACTGTCTGTTCGTCTTCCTCAAGGGTGGGGCAAAGGACAAGCACAGGCAGAGAGAGTGAGGATGAGTAGAACAAAGGGTTATCTGAATTCTTATGCAGGTAGGTAGATAAAAAGCTTAGCCCATAACTGAGAGGTCATAAGTTCAGCCCCTGAAGCCACCTTTGTATCAATCTCATATCTTGGCATGACAGAGCAAATGTCACATGTGTCAGAGGGATTCTTTTAACTATCTTTAACTTGGAGAGCAGCATGGCACCAGGTGAAATTGTAGCATCTTGGTTTGATTTCCTCTTAAACCAATGCCTTTGGGTACTTTACGCCGGTGCCAGGCTCTTACCAGAGTGTTTTTCTCCACCACTCTGAAGGTCCTTTGAGGCAAAAGACCAGAGACAGGCAACTTTGGCACGAAGACACTGAATGCTTCATCTTTGTGGCTCAAATGTATACCTTAGTGAACCAAGAGCAATAAAGTAAGGGAAGTCTTAAGTGGGGTGCCAGTGCTGAGATGGCACTTTGAAGTAACAATGTTTTTCCTGCAGTGATTTTTGGAAGAGTTTACAGTTTAAAGCAAAACTGAGTAAGTTAGACTTTATTTGGGTCTTTGGACAGTGTTACTGTCTGTCAATTTTTTTATACTGAGATCCAAATAAACACCCATCCAATACCAAGGTTGTGAATCAATATAACCAGTGATGATAATGGAGTGAGAGGGAGTTCCAACAGCCTTATAAAATCATTAGAATAATTTTCAGAGCATGAACTGGAAGTGTTTTTTGCTTGCCTGCTGGCACTATTTTACAAGTGCAATAATTCAGAATTTCAAGCTTTAGACATCTTTGGTTGCAGATGTGATGTTTATGCCAGCACATGCCCTGCAGGAACCCTCTTAGATAATCCTCATGTCATATGTGGTTTTCTAGAGAAGTGGGCGAGGCTTTAGTGTGAATTTGTGATCTGGTTTTGTCCAAGGTCATAATTTGAGGGTACCCTCCTCCTTGAAGGGTGGGATGCTGTTTTGAGGGTTAAGAAAGAAAGTAAGATCAGGAGATCCAGAATGGTTTTATTGCATGAAATTACATGTGTCTGCTTGTATACACATTTCTATTCACATTTAGAAGCCAATGTAATTCTCCCATTTGGTAATTGTAACAGCCATTTAGCTAAATATAAACATACTGTTTGTAGCCAAATAGAAAATAGAAAACTGCCCATTAATACATTGGTATTATGTAAATGCATATATTACATGCAAACTGAAGCTTTTTTTTTTTTAGGTCTGTGGACCATGTCTTTCATGTATGTGTGCTTTGCTGGTTGGAATGGCCCCTTCTCTTTAGCTTGTCTGCAAGTGCTGATGAAAAGTGAGCCAGCTGCCTGCAGAAGTCATTATCTTGTGATCCTTTCACTCTTGGTTCACACACAGCCGGAAAAGTCAGTCAAGTTCATCCTTTGCTGTTGGCCATGGTAACCCTTTTTAATGGGATGATCCGGGTATTTATAAATGACTCACACCGTTTTCATGGTCTGTGTAAATCTGGAGCTTTTCATTAGTTGGTGGTTGTGGCCATTACTCTTCATATCTGACCTCTGCTCTCAAGGTGCAGATCGCTCTGCTTGGCGTGCAGGGCTGCTACTGTCTCATTCTGTTCAGATCAGTTTCCAATTCATCTTTAATAGATGGATGCTTAAAAGGATTCATAGAGTGACAGATGAATACTGTGCCTGTCTTTTCTGCTGCATGGTCGCTTAACATTTCCAAATTATCCCGCATTGCACTTGTGGTAGATATGTGATGCATTCATTCTTTGCACTTGGCTTTTTTATTAAACTTCATTTGGAGAGGTTCTGTGATTGAGGTTTGAGAGAGACCACCCAGCTGCACTGCTGTGCCTGTGATTATATTGTCATTAGGTGCTGGCATGTAGGGCCTTATGGGCTTGAATCGGGATCAGGATCCCGGAGGTTGTGTGGGAGGTTATGTGTGGCAGCCTATCCTCCTGCGGTAGATACAACTCCTCTATATGGCAGCACGACCGGAGTGTTGAGAGTACATCTCGACCCTCTCAGCCTTGCGTGTGCTAGCTGAACATCATGAAAAACCACCACAAAATTCCCTCCACTCAATTTCTCTCTTTTCATGACGGGCTCTCAGGAAGTGTGAGTGAAGGAGAGAAAGGGAGAGCGCAACATCTGTGATTGTAGCAAATGCACTTTTGTGGATCGGGTTTCCTCTATTTCGATGGAAAATTAAAGTGCTGTCAGGAGAGGCGCTGCGTATATGTGATTTGTGATTAGTTTTACAGAGATTTTTCCAGCAGTCTCTGACTGAGGGGAGAAAATCAGGCTGGTCAAACAGATCCTGAGAGGTTAAAGCAGAGGCAGATGAGTGATTGTTGATGATTTATCACTAAGGTTCTTGGTTTTGTCCATTTTGTGTCTCGCTCACTTCCTCAAACCTCCATATATCTGCTTTAGAAATCAACATTACCTAGACAACGCCATCACTGGGCTGGAGCTCCCTAAAAATGTTCTTGTACCTTCCCACCTCCACTATTATCTTAGTCCAATTATTATGCATCAGAGGAAATAAAAACAGAAAAACCTGAGAAATTCCAGCAGTTAAACAACAGGAGAAATAAACCTGTAGTGCCCAGAGCAATGTAATTCTTCTTCCTGTGTTTCTAATGCTGTTGCTTTTCATTTACCTACAGAGCTTGGTTCACCCAGAGACCTGCAGACCAGAGACATCACTGACACCAGTTTTTTGGCGACTTGGGTTGCGGCCCCGGGTAACGTCCGTCGATACCGGATCACGTGGAAGTCTCTGTTCACTGAAGAGGCTGGGGAAAAGACAATACCAGGAGACACCACAGCCACAGTTCTGGAGGGTCTCAGCCCCGAGACACGTTATCAGGTCTCTGTGTTTGCTGGCTATGGCCATGGGGAGGGCCAGCCATTGGTTGGAGAGGAAACCACGGATGGTAAGTTACTCTAGCTGCTTTAAATCTTCCACCAAACACTTATATCCCTATCCTTCACTCCTCTCCCTTTTTCATTTTCTACATCTGCTCCCTTGTTTTTTAGTTTTTCTGAATGGGGTTACCTAAAAATGTGAAGCTTAGGAAAGTGTGATGCAACTTGACAACCATAAAAGCCATAAAAGCTCTATAACCACAAAGGAACAGCTGAACTTTTTCATGGTTAACTTTTAATTTCCAATAATTTTTAAAGCCAAGAATGCAGGTCTAGATGTTCTTGTCAGAAGCACATTTTAAGACTTGTAGTTTCATATGCCTGTTAAATTATAATCTTAATTTAGGAGATTATCACTGAGAATTATGGGGCAGTGATGCAGGTTTAAAAATGATACAGGAAACACAGTTTAGCTGTAAGCGCCCTCTTTGGATGTTACGTAGAAAAAGAGATCTGTCAGTGACGATAACTTTATAGCTGTTGGCATTCACCTGAGCTATCAAGAATAAATGGTCTTTGCTTGCACATCTTTAAGACTGTGATGTACTGTCGATTATATCTGCACTTGGTTTTCATGGGAAATGCTGGACAGATAGACACTCACCCTCTACTTTGTTAGACTACACTCATGCTTAGATGAGAAAAGCACATTGAGTGGGAACTCGCACCAGTTTGGAGGGAATTTGTCCACCAGTGAAATGGAATGTGCTCAAGGAAAAGTATTTCCAACCACCATTAATGTTTATTGATTCTGGCAGGAACGAAAGGTGGCGTACACACGCACCAAACACAACCGTGAGGCAGTTTTGTAGGCTTAAATGTTCACTTTGCTCCCACTATCTGCTGTTCTCTTTGCTTGTGCTCTACACAAATCACAGGACTCTTTGGGCTGAGCTGCACACGGCAAACTTGGATGCGCTGGTTTTTTCCGTTAATAAAAGTCCTCCCTCTGAAGTAGAGTGTTCTGAATATTTTCCTCAGCTCGTTTCGAGGACAATTCACACTTGCGCTTTCTGCTCTGAAAATAAGAAACTCTATGGACACACAATGGGAAAATTAGAACTTTGGCTTTTCTCAAATTCACAAGACATCTGTGTCTGGCTCCCAAACCCACCAACTAAACATGATCAATCATGTAAATCTGGGCCTGTTTAATGTATACTGCTGAAAATCTGAGATATTTGGGTAGGTTTGTATCCACACGCATGTGGAAACTGAGCAGATATCCGGATGAAAGACTGTGAGGTAGCCAAGCGTGTTACTGTTTAGTTTACTTACCAGCAGGAAAGCCATGCTGCTTATATTTCCAAGGTATATTGGAAACATAGGCAGTTAAGCACACATTCAGCACAAATTTCCATCTGAACAAGGCCCAAAATCTACATTTTTCCCTCAGACCATCCATTCATCATTTCTCCTCTTTTCACCTTTTTTCCTTTTTTCTTTCCTTGCAGTCTCGGCTGCTGGTAAAGTGATTGTTGTCTCTGAGGAGACTGAGAGGAGCATGAAGGTGACGTGGCAACCGGCACCTGGAAATGTACTCAACTACCGTGTTACCTACAAACCCAAGTCAGGGGGGCGCCAGCTGGCAGCCAAGGTGCCTGGTGGCAACACCTCCACTGTGCTGAGACGCCTTACTCCCCTCACCACCTATGACATCACTGTTCTACCAGTCTACCGCTCGGGAGAGGGCAAAACAAGGGAAGGAGAAGGAACAACATGTACGCTGGTCTATTATTCACCACACCACAAATATTACTCTGTTGCCAAATTGAGGAAAAGTCAAACATCCCCATCACAATCATCTCTTACTAAATGACTAAAGCAATATTAAAGTTTTCAGCTTAAAAGATTTGTTTTTGAATGTTTAATCACTCAATTCTGTATTATTTGGTCAAATTGCACATTTCTCCTTTCTTCCTAGTGTCACCTTTCAAAGGTCCGAGGAACCTCCAGACTTCTGAGCCTTCCAGGACCAGCTTCCGTGTAACCTGGGACCATGCTCCTGGTGATGTTAAGGGCTACAAAGTCATTTTCCACCCTGCAGGGGAAGACATTGACCTGGGAGAACTTATGGTTGGTCCTTATGACAACACTGTGGTGCTTGAGGAGCTGAGGTGTGTCTTTGGGCTGATTTCTCAATCTCACTTTTATTGTCATATAAACTTTAAATATTCTCCAGTATATCATGTAAAAAGATATCTGAAAAAGTCCTTTGCTGTCTGGTCTACAGAGCTGGTACCAAATACACAGTGAATGTGTTTGGTATGTTTGATGGAGGAGAGAGTATGCCATTGGCTGGAGAAGAGAAAACCACTCTCTCTGATGAACCTGAAGCTACTTTATTTCAGGTGTCAGGTAAAGTTATCTAATATTCTATTATAAAACCCCCATATATATGATAAGCATTTCCTACATTATCAAAAGAATAACCTTCCAAGAACACGAACAACTGGAAGGGTTTTAGTCATTCTATTACTATGGTTGTCATCACCATTACGGCAGTGTCTCCAGTATGTTATGTCTCTGGGCAGCATCAGTCAAACATTCGCGGCTGTATCACATAGTTAATTTTTGCATAGGAAAATACACACTATGTCCATGCCCCATAAAAGCTGAAGAGTTTCTCTAAATGCCTTTCCTGAAAGCTAATTGTCTCACGAAATAACAGATGTAATGGCTATTCCATCTGTCTGCCCTTTCTTTCTTCATTGTGCCACTTTGGACTTACACTTTTTTTTATTTCCAATCCAAGTACAGCCAGTTTAAATTCGAGCCATACACATATATTCTGTTTGCAGTTATAAAATGTTTTTTTACTACCTTGTGAGTCAGAGGGTGGCAGGCAGTAAGTGTGAGAAGAGAAAAAGTGTTACGTTTGCTGGAAGGAGCTGTAAAGATCAGCTTGACCGCTCAGCTGCAGGCCGCGTCCTAATAAGGAGGCAGATTTTATTGACAGCTCCAGAAGATAAAATAGCAGAGGTGAGAGAATCTTACTGTCTCCTGTATCTTCTACCTGCTGCAGGTCAGTTCTTAACAAGCCTCTGGAGCTTGAAGGCAAAGAAAAGTGTGGTAAAAGTCTTGAATAACATACTCTTTTATACCTTGTTCTCATAAACGCAAAAATATTTTTTGCCTTTTTTGCATTCCCATCCCACCTAACGGAGAGTTAGCAGTCTTATTAAGCCTTAAATATTATTCCTTTTCTTGTCAATATACTTCTAACAGACATTGTACCTCTTTCTCATTATTCTCTCCCTTGCTTTCAGTTGAAGCTCAACAGCTGGCTGGCTGTCACAGGGGTTGGGGTTTGGGTTTTCTGTGTGAGCAAACCAATCTGAAAATCAAATCTGTTTACAGTTGCAGACAGTGGCACTTAGCGCAGCAACTGCCTATTTCCAGTGCACATCTGTAGCCCTCTTTTAGGTGCCGGGGATCGGATGCCTTCCTTGTCATCACACAGGTGTTTGGAAAACAGGATCTGAAAATTACCTTGCAACTCTGGAGGGCACAGTAAAATCTCCAATGGAGGCCTTTGATATGTCGCAGGCCATTAAGGACATAATGATTGTTCCTGGGACTAAGTCATGGATCCAAAAAGAACAACTGAGAGAAACACTGTCTCGAAATGCCACAAGACAAGAAGATAATCCTTATAACACCTGGAAAATAACAGTTCTTTGATAAGAAGGAAAAGACGGAATGTTTTACTACTTGCTTGTGAATAGGTTGTTTGTTTGGGAATGTCTGGGGAATTTTTTGATGTGATTGAGTTTGGTTCAAGAACTCTTCTCTCTTCTTTTCCTTTACCTCACACCCATCTTGAGCACCTCTTACTTCATTACAATTCACCACGCACACCATTTTGTGTACATGGCAATTGAACATGGACTTTGCTTTTGCATATCTCATCTGAAAAACTGAAACTTTGTCCAATTAACACACTGACATTTTACCCTCTCAGATGTGATGTGTAAGACCACTGCACAGGCTGACATTGTGCTGCTGGTGGATGGCTCCTGGAGTATCGGACGTCTTAACTTCAAGACCATTCGTGCATTCATCGCACGTATGGTGGGAGTCTTTGACATTGGCCCTGATAGGGTCCAAGTTGGTGGGTCTACCCAAATGGTTATTACTAATTAAACAAAAAGAGGTCTCTTTGTATTTGGTGTAACAAATGTTTTTTTTTTGGTGTTTTCAGGTCTTGCTCAGTACAGTGGAGACCCAAAGACTGAATGGCACTTGGATGCTCATCGAACCAGGAAATCTCTCCTGGAAGCTGTGGCTAACCTGCCCTACAAAGGAGGAAACACCCTGACAGGTACTTTAATGTTTTGTTAGCCAAAGCAGTGCCACTTCTACTTCTGTTGGCGCCGTCATACATGTGATATTGTGTGTTGATGGAAAATCAATTTTGGTGTCTTCATTCCAGGTCTGGCTTTGAACTACCTCCTCCAGAACAATTTCAAAGAGAACGTTGGGATGCGACCTAATTCTAGAAAGATTGGTGTGTTGATCACTGATGGCAAATCCCAGGATGATGTCAATGTCAACTCTCAGAACTTGCGTGATCAGGACATTGAGCTTTATGCCATTGGTAAGCAAAGATCAATTCGGTTTGCAAGTCATTGTATAAAGTAAAACTGTCATATACTGTATATCAAAGTGCTAATGACTTCCTTATTGCTCTTTAGGTGTAAAGAACGCTGATGAGAATGAATTGAGGTCCATTGCCTCAGATCCGGACGGTATTCACATGTACAACGTGGCTGACTTCTCCTTCTTGTTGGAGATTGTTGACAACCTTACTGACAACCTCTGTAACAGTGTCAAGGGACCAGGTATTTATGAGTTTACATCAAAGTATGCACACAGCTAACTGATCAAAGTGAAGGAATCACTGAGGAAAAGTACACTGGATAGCAAGGACAGACGCATTCTACTTCCCAGACATTTGAGTCTAGTAATGTAAACATAGTGTAGAGCATCTCAGACCCACAGACAGTTGCACATCTGGCCCACCTTGGAAAGCAACACTAGAAGCAAAGAACAAGCCAAGGTCTTGGAAATTATTGCAGATCGATTATTTAGGAAAAGGAAATTGTCTGCTCCTTAATCAAATTAAAGAGTTGCTATTGGATACTGTAGGGGGACTCCCCTACATTACTGTGGTACTGTGGTGTGAACAAGGTTCCGTTAGGACTTGTTAACAAATAGGAATGCTTGTAACTGTTGCCACATCTAGTTTTTCCCCGTTACTTTATAACTCTGTGAACATCGAAAAACAATGAAACCATAATCTTTGTTTCTTGAATTAAATCTAAATCAGTGATTACCAGCTCAGTCAGCATTAATGGTAGAAAGTAATCAGGCATATTTTTTGCATGATGATGTATAGTCACTGTGATGGCCCATATTTGCAGCTTCTGTCTTTTTATGCGTTCACCTGAATAGGAGGTGCACCTGATGCTCCCACGAACCTGATAACATCAGAGGTCACCCACCGCTCCTTCCGAGCCACCTGGACCGCCCCGGATGGTCCAGTGGAGAAGTACCGCGTGGAGTACATGACTGTGTCAGGACACCCACAACAGGTGCCACATACCATAATGAACTCCTGCAACTAATTCAGTCATTCAAAAAAAAATTGTAGTAAGTGTAGCTCATGTCCCTTGTGGGGGTGTTGAGGGAATGTTGGCTGTAATGTGTCCCGACCCACTGAGACTAATGGGAAACTCCACTCAAACTTCTATTTCCAGCCTCTTGTTGTTTGGGTGTCAAATTACATTATGATCTGACACAGGGCAAAGATACAAAAACACACAGCTCTCAGTTTAGAGGATTAGAAAGCAAATATTGACTTCATGGGTGATGTAGCTCTATTGGCCAGCCGGCCCATTTGGTGTCTCAATCTCATTACATGTCGCACAATGTTTGTTTTTCGTCCAGCTCCCATGGTTATGTTTGATAGTGATGGATTTGGTTTGATTATTGTTTATGGTTGTGGAATTGAAGCACATGCTAAGTTTCAGTCCAGTAATAAATTGACAGAGAAATATCTGGTTTGAATTGAAAACCACACTGCTCGAGGCAGTCCAGTAAACAGAGCTTTTGATTGTTATGTGTATACATTTAGAACCACCCCCACAACTGCATCCTCTTTCTTTTATACTTACCACTGTACCATATGAGCCTGCAAAATATATGTATACGCACTGTATGCATGCATACATAAAGTAGTTCTGCATAATAGTTTTAGAAAGTATCTATAGGTGCTCAAACCTCTTTGAATGAAAGCTTTGTTTTCAATACATTGCAAAAAAATTCAACACTTCTTCTAACTACCCCCTCTATTCTAGGTGTTTGTAGATGGTACTGAGACCACAGTGGTTCTCCAGGGCCTCAACCCCCTGACACAGTACATGGTCAACGTCTACGCAGTGGTGGGTGAGGAGAGCAGCGAGCCTCTTGAAGGAACTGAGACCACACGTATGTCTTCTCTTTCTGGCTTTTTGACTCATATTTAGGCCCATATTATTTGATAAAAATCAATCATTGGTCGTAGATTTGATCATATTGTGTTGAACTCGCTGAAGGAAGCATGCTCTAATTCACGGAGGCTTTCCCACATTGGGAACCCCACATGGATGGCCTCGTCAAAGAACAGTTTAATTTCCAAGAGGCTCTGGAGCACTCAACGGCCAGCCTTTACTTAGCAGCTTCCCTTTTAGTGAGCCTTTATCACTGAGGCTGTCTGGCTCAGTTGCAGAACACTCTTTTAAGGCCCTCGGTGACTGTGATTTCTGTGTGGTCTCTATTAATCAAACGTTCAAAGGTAATATATATCTTCTTGGTCTTGTTTATAAACTATATGAGGCTGCAAAAAAGACAGCGATCGTAAATCTTAATTAGATGCAAATTCAAAGGCAATTTACATGATTACAGTAGGGTTCAAGTGCATTTTGACTTCTTTCTTTGATTAAGATGTTGTTACTTGCCGTTTTATTTGTGCTCTCTGGAGTAGCAGAGATTTAGTAGTCTTATATAGTATCTATAAAAGCACATATGAAACAGAATATATGCACACTGTTGACTTTGTGCACTGTGAATGGCATACAAAAAGGCCTGAGAAACCTTTTTTGCAATTAAAGAAACGTACGCCCTATGTCTAAGTAGCCTTGAGCATAGCTGTATATTTTTGCCAGTAATTGTTGCCTTTAACACCATTTCCTTTTGTTAACTAGTCCCTGTGAGTGCCGTGAGGAGAATGGACATTTATGATGAGCAGACCACCACCATGCGGGTGAGATGGGAAGAGGCGGAGGGTGCTACTGGCTACATGCTGCTCTACAGCGCTGTCAATGCCACTGAGCCCACCCTCGAGCAGGAGGTAAGAGACACTCTCAGAAAACATTGAGAACACAGTGAGACTGAACAAAAGGGCATACAGCCAACCAGCTGTGGATATGACAGATTTGGAAGAGGAAAAACTGAAGACATGCACACGTGTTTATGGTTCACACGATCGCACATGCTTGCATGCACGCAAACACATTGCTAAACACTAGAAGTGACCAAACACTTCAACTTACTGTCAGCAGTTCTTGACAAAAAAGGGATGTCACACACTGGAATGGGATCTTACAAAGCCAGCAGTGTTTGTCGCATCATTCACCAAGGCAAAAGGGAAAATACAAAAGAACATTGTCAGTCACAAAGGGGTGGGTGAACCATGAGCTCACTCTGCCAAGGGAACATCATTATTTGTGTATGAGGTGTCAAACCCAGTGGGTCAAAAGCGGAATCGGCAGATGTGCCGCAACCAGAATATTTCTCCCATTATTCTTATCCAAATGTCTCAATCTGCAGTATGTCCCTGTCATCCATGTTCCCTCTGACCTGCTGTTGTTTCTTTGGTCTGGGTCCCTTGCAGATTAAAGTGGGAGGGGATACTACTGATGTCCAGCTGGTGAAGTTACTCCCCAACACGGCCTACACACTCTCTCTGTTTGCCCTGCATGGAGAGTCAGCAAGTGAACCACTGACCGAGCAGGGAGTCACCCGTATGTAGTCGATAAATCCCAAGTTGATTAAATGAAGCATATATTTCATGAAGTAGTCTATTGTTTACTGGCCATATCTGGCAGTACGTCTATGGGAGCCACTCTGGACTTGTCTTCATTAATTTTTACTGATCTATTGATAAACACTAATCATCTGCCCCTTGTTCAGTGCCCCTGCCACCTGCGGGTGAACTCAGGGTTCGTGATGTCACCCACAGCACCATGAAGCTTAATTGGGATGCTGCTCCCGGTCCTGTTCGCAACTACCTCATCACCTACAAGCCTGAGGAGGGAGAAGCCAAAGAAGTGAGTTTAGTTCCAATCCTGTCTAGCGGTTCTTTCCTAGCATTACTGAAACCATAGAATACACAAGATGTGAGCTGCCTGTTTTTCTTTTCTTTTTTTTCTTTTTTTTTTTCCAGTCTTATACTCTCATGTTTTTCTTAAGAACTTCCTTTGCCTTTGGTCTGTTTGAGACATTAGGTTTGATGGTGATGAATTTATATGGATATCTTTGAGTGACCCCTCAATATATTGGCGGGGAACATATAATGGAGATTGCAGCTGGTTGGATGGACATTGAGGAATGTTTTGGAGTCCAGTGAAACTATCAGAACATGGTTTTGCGGGGGTTAAATGGTGGTTTTGGTGCTGGGGATTGGATGAATATTTTATGGTTGCTTGTCCCCTTTGGGAGTTCTTGGGCTACAGCAGACAATGCTGTAGTCTGCCTTTTGCTACTTCCTCACCCATAAATCAGCTGGGGGTGATCTTCAAAGTTTCGCTGATGGAAACACACATGTGAAAGTCAGGCTGAGTGGGGCTAAGGATGTGATTGTCATCAATGTATTGCTTTGGGAGGAAGAGCATACAGCCCAGAAAGTAGCAGAATGTCATGTTTGACCTTATAGATTATGTGATAGTGTAGTACATACACATTTTGCATGATTTTATGGTCCAAAGAGACAAATAATGTGTTTAGACTTGTAAATAAAATTAAAATGTGAAAGATCAGAGAGAGAAATCTACAGCAGCTGTTCAAGTTAATGGCTGTTCAGAATGAATACCCTAAGTTTAATTTCTTGAAGCTAGTACAGGGGTGGGCAATTAATTTTCCCAAGGGGCCAAATGAGAAACTGGGACTGTTGTGGAGGGCCGGACCAAAAGGCTGAACTCTATTCTGCTCAATATTAATTTTATCTCTATATAAAAAGCAGTAAAGTGTATGGTTTTGATTGGCTG
>JBBPCS010000374.1:10813935-10829816 GCA_037974645.1 Hollardia meadi | reverse complement strand
CTTCAAAATAAAAGCATTACAGTTGTATTGCGTGCATGATGTACACTTATTTACGTTTAATTCCTAATTTCCCATTGGCCTCACGCGGGCCGGTCAGGGACGGCCAAAGGGCCGGATGTGGCCCGGGGGCCGTACAATGCCCGGGTCTGAGCTAGTAGAACATACTCGAATCAAGAGCAGTTAAACAAGTTTCCTGTAATTATTGCAGGTGTTTGGCCATTTTTTGTTGCTTTTTGTTCTTTGTTGTGTGTCTTGTTTGTTCCCATTTTCCTCTGGAAACACAATTTTATAGCTTCTGGTCAAGTTTCCTACCAGTCTTAGGTATACATTCCTGCTGTTGCCGGTGTTCATGGAAACTCATGCTGTGAACGGAATTAAAGTTTCACAAGAAGTGGCAAAAGTTGACTAAAGAGAAAAACATCTGAAATGATTTTTGCTTTTAAACATGAAATCTCTATGTATTTTTATTATTGATTTTTGTGTTGTGATGTTTAACAAGCATGACTGATTGTTCTACAGCTGGAAGTGGAAGGAAGTGTGACCACCAGAGAACTTGACAACCTGATCTCACAGACTGAGTATGGCCTGGCTGTTACTCCGATCTATGATGAGGGACCTGGTCAGCCAATGTTAGGAGAAGCAATCACTGGTAAGAATGGAAATCATTACTATAATGACATCATGGATAATGGTCTCACTGTGATAGAGATCATGCTTAACTTACCTCCCTCTCCTCTGTAGATGTGGTTCCTGCCCCAAAGAACCTGCAATTCTCAGATGTTACTCAGACCAGTTTCAGAGCCACCTGGGATCACGGAGCCCCTGACGTGGCTCTGTACCGCATTGGCTGGACTAAGAGGGGAGATAGCAACTTCCAATATGTAAGCAAATAAAACAGCTGTCCAAAATCTTGAGATTTCTTGTAATCCATGCAGGTATTTCTTAATGAATTCCACAGAAAGAGCTTTGGCGCTGCTTTTTAAAAGACCTCCAGCGGAGGCAGTGAGAACATGGAAAAAGCAGTCTTTTGCACCAATCCAAATATAATTACTCCAATGTGACTCTTGTGTTTGTTTAGGCAAAGATTTTAGCCAAGCACCTTTTCACATGCTGTGTTTGTGTTTTCCTCATCAGTCCATTCTGAACAGTGACGAGACAACCCACGTTCTTGAGAACTTGGAGCCAGACACGCCCTATGATGTGTCTGTCACCGCAATCTATCCAGACGAATCAGAGAGCGAGGATCTGCTGGGCACTCAGAGGACATGTAAGAGACACAACCCAGCCACTCTGTGATGATGAATTAGCAATCACCTTAACTAACAATGTTTTGCTGAAGTTGTTTGACAGAATCTCTGTTGGATCTCAACCAAAGGCTAGAATAATGATTAACCTTTTGAATTTACCTCCTGGAAATATGCTGAATGAGATGTTCAGCGAAGAGTACGCCCATTATACCTCATTATACCTCTATTTTTGCCTCTTTAGTGTCCAAGTCTGATGGTACCATACGTAAGTATCTTTGTGGTAAAGCAAGAGGATGCTTTTTTTCTTTCAAGTGATGAAAGCATGTTTTATTGCGAGTCATCAACACTTTGGTTCATTGAAAATCATCATTACATCATCAAGCAAGGCCTTTAACCCATTCATTGCTCCAGTGACACTGTGCTGCAGCTGACACAGCCAATTTTATTATCTTTGTCTGCCCTTGTCTGTGTTTGTCTCATTGTCCATGCCATCCATCCCATGGCTTTTTCTGAATATGTTCTTATTCAGTCAAATGTCTAATTAAATGGCTGAAGATGGATTTCAACTATGCATGTCCTGCAAAACAGGGGTTCTAAAATCCTTCTTTTTTAAGGCCCATTCCATCATCTGTTCATTCATCCATCCATTCATCGCATTCATCCATGCATTTGTCAGTCCATTCATTATCATCTTTCCATCAATCCATTGCTGTTAAAGAGAATCCATCCCTGCTTCAGAAAAGACAAAATCCCAGAGGGGGATTGTCTTTTCTCATTTAAAGCTGCAATCCTTGATACATATCAGTGGTAGACCTGCTTTGTTTTACCATTAAGTAAAAAAAAAAATGCATCATTGAGCAATAGATTAACTGATATTTTGATGACAAAGGAGTCATTTAGAGTAAGAAAAGACATCTTAGCATGAGCTGTCCAAGATATCAAGGACTGTGCCTTTAAAAGATATTTTAAGGAACTCCATGGAAAACGTGCTCCTACTACCTATAACAGATAGACATACTGACATGGTTGTAATTGTGATGTGTGTGTGTGTGTGTGTGTGTGTGTGTGTGCATTTTCCAGTACCTCTTGGACCTCCCACCAACTTGGTTGTGTTTAACGAAACCACCACCAGTATGAACGCCAGGTGGAATCCAGCTCAGGGCCGTGTGCAGAACTACAGGGTCACTTACGTCCCCACATCTGGAGGCAGGAGCCAGACTGTGAGCCTTACACCAGACCAACACACCATACCCACAATGCATCATGTGTTCATACTGCTCTGTGTTGCTGTCACGTTTCATAAATTTAACACAAGACATATAGTATCATGTGTTTATTTCTTAAGCAACACCAAAGAGCAGATTGAAGATTTCATAAAATAAGTATTTCTCAAATGGTGCGATGTTCTGGTAGTTTAATGGCAAAGAATAAAGAAAGACGTAATAATTTAAACTTTATCATCTAAAAAAGGAAGTAGACTTGTTTAGAAGTGTAAAAGACTACCAGAATCCGCTTGGCCAATACTACAGAGAGAGTACATAAAAACTGGAGCAGGTTAAGTATAAAGAAATGTAAATATTGTCTACTTACTCCTTACTCTTCTTGTCCTTGCCTTCTTTACTGGACTTCACTCCAGCATTACTTAACCAGACAAGCTGTCTTTCATTGGTCCTTGAGCTTTAACCCAGACAGTGGATTTGTGTCTTCCCCCAGAAGAGGAAAACTAAAGCTAAAATTCTGTCACTGGTGTTGCTTTATTTTAGTTTATTATATGTCAAATCTCTTAATCTGGTGTTTGGGTATGGCAGCATTAATGTGGACAAAACTCTTTCTAGTCTTTCTCAATATTTCCAGACACTACGGACTGTCTCCCACTGGTCATGATTTTTTGGCTGTCTTAGTGAATGTGCAAAAGTCTTTTTGGATGACAGTTGAATGTTTGGTTTCAATTTGCTGTCAGACATATTTCATTGCTTCCACAAGTGAGACTTAAAAGCGAGAGTGAAGCGTGCTAAATGGGGCTTTTACTCACGCTCATTCACAAGACTGAAGACTGATGGCCAGCCCGATAAGCTACGGAAGAAAAACAACCTTTAATCAATGTTAAATGTTCCCATCAACTTTGCCGAAGATATTTCTTTGTCACTACTTGGTATTTATGGGGTGTGAGGAGTTTCTTTAGAGAGATAAAATTTAATTTTGTAAAAGTTCACATTGCACATTTTGAGGGCTGATCATTAAACATTTAGCTGCACTGTGATAGCTCGCATGCAGTGTTTTCCTTTAAAGACAAATGAAATATTTTCCTCTTTAGTACTTAAATAAATAAATAAACTAAAATCAGTTGCACTGATTGCCTGGGTGATATCACACTGAAAGGTTGATGGAAAACTGGAAGCTAACCAGCTAGCATCAGCCAAGTTGTCTCAGTTCAATGTCAGGTTTTCAACATGTATTTAGCCCTGGAAGTTTTGCATTGTTTCATCTGGGAATATTTTGCACGTGTATAATAAAACTAATGCAGTGCCAAATGATATAATTGTGGTGAAGACAGAGCTGATTAAAGAAATCCTTGGGGAATTTAATTGGATGTAAAAGTACAGGCGCATACATACAGAGTTCACTTTTTAAATTTTTTTTTAAAATTTAACCCATTTTTAACCAGGTTTGTCCCATTGACATCAATGATCCACACAGACCTGGGCAAGAAGGCAGCAAAAAAGGACCTGAACAATAAACAACAAGGAAACTAGGAATATACACTAAAGTATAGCATTACTTAAAATACCCACACACATAGACAAATACCAACAGATTCATTCACCATTGTACTTGTTACAACTTTAAAATCAGCCAGAGATGCTAACTCCTGGGTTTCAAACATGCAAACTCACTCTTCAGCGTGCTTAGAATTACCGTATCTCCCCAACCCTTCACCCTTCCCAAAACTTCAGCCAAAAGTAATGTAATAAATTTGTCACAATTCATGACTGATATGATAAGACATCTAACTGTTTCAGCCATCAGCGTACAGATTTACCTTGGCCAGTGTGCTGTGTGTTAACCATGTCCAAAAACACTCAAAAACATTCCTCCTCTGAAATGCTGACAGTCGAGTCGTTCTCAGATAGAATTCTTTCCATCAGGTTATTGACATCAATTTAAGGCACCCATGGAGAGTTGTTAAACCCTTTATCCCATTGTATAAAAGGATCAAATATCTTATAGTATAGTACATTTAGCATTTGCTAAAGGTTGTTAAGAGTTTAGCAAGACCGGTGTATTTTACAGAAAAGAATGAATAGAGTCATAATAATAGCTTTTAACAAGATATTAGCCAAGGAAACTGACATTTTTTCTTCCTCAACTAGACCCAGGTGGGTGGGAAGAAAACTACTGTCCTGCTCCCCAAGCTGACCCCTGACACTGAATACTCCATCAGCGTGGTGGCCGTCTATCCCAAGGGAGTCAGCAGGGAGCTGAACGGCCTTGGAAAGACCAGTAAGTTTCCTCCAATGTGGGTGATAACAGTGACACATATAGTAATTATGCACAGTTGATAATGGTTTTAGTGACACTGTATGTCAGAGTATTGTACTCATGGAAACTCTCTCAGAGCATTAAAGTTAATGGACAATGTTTGGATAAAACCGGCCAATACATTTTTTTGTTTTTTTGGTATACGTGCAGTATTAACTGTATCGTACCTTTACCTTACCCCAGAGCCTTTGGCTGGTGTTAGGAACCTGCGGGTCACTGACCCCACTACCAGCACCCTCAATGTCCAGTGGGAGGCTGCTGAGGGCAATGTGCGACAGTATAGGATCTTCTACGTCCCTGCAGCTGGAGGAGAGGAAGAGATGGTAATCTGGAAAATAGGTCTAAAGCATTAATGTATACTGCGTGAAATGTTCTTGTCTTTATAACTGCATAAAGGGCAGAGCACAACCTGATGCGTGTCTTGTTCCACTTCTATCCAGGTCCAGGTATCAGGCAGCACCCACAACACTGTACTGAAGAACCTGCAGTCTGACACTGTCTACACTGTAACTGTGGTTCCTGTCTACTCTGCTGGAGAGGGACAACGCATGTCTGAGAATGGCAAAACATGTAAGCCCTGCATGCTTATAACCATTGGTGTAGGTCACACGTTACAATGGGGATCCACGCAGGGCTGTTTACGAGCAGTAGTGACATCCTTGGGAGACAGCTTTAGAGAGCAGACTGCAAAGAAGACCTCTGAGAATGACATGATGACTGCGGGATCGTTTTTTCCGAGTCAGGAATCCATTCATGTCTGTCCAGATTGATTGATCGCTGGCTTGCTGTAACTGTAGCGACCGTCAACAAGGCAGCCAGTTCTAACTAATCTTTTTCAAAACCTGTAAGCTAAGCCAAACTGTTCACATGCCGGTGACTTAATGCACACTTAATTTACACCTTCATGTAAAAATCTCACACGAAACATAAAGTAAAATCAGTATTAAGCTCGGTCAGCTTAGTTTCAACAGAGAGAGAACACCCCCCCCCCACCCCCCCCACCCCCCCCCCCACACACACACACACAATTTCAAACCATCAGTCTCTGCTGGGAATGAGTCAGCATTTTGCAGGTGATTGTGTAGGAAGGAATTCCTCCGGGTTGGCAGCATTATAATGGTGTCTCCTCTCTCTTTACTGTAATATTGTCCATTTATAGGTTGGAATCAAGGGTAGTGGTCAGGATAATGGTGGAGCTGGGGAATGGGGGGAGGGGGTGTATTGAGTAATTGGCTCTCCTTTGGGGAAAAAGGAACAGAAGTGGGGTAAGAAATGAATAGAGAGCATTATATGTTTTATGGCTCTCAACTCACTTGGCTCAGGTCATGCTCCATGCATGCTACTGTTAACCCCCATTTTCCCTTCTGTAGTAATGTTCTGTGGCTTTTTCCTAGACATGTTAACCAAACTCTGATACAGCATATACACAATATCAGATCATACTGCTACAACACTTGTTTTACCACTAACCTTGTAACTTTGCCCCCTCATCTCCATTCAAACTGTAGTACCTTCATTTACTTTCCCCTGTTTATGCAATATTAGGAATGTTGTACTCTCACTGTTTGATCTAACGCTGCTCTTCACTAACTGTTAATTGTGTCTTAAAATTCTGTCTGTGAAACCTTTAAAGTACGGAAGCTCACTTGCAGTGTTTTGCCCACTGTGTTTTTCCCCTGCATTTATGGGGTTATAATGAGGAGTGGCACAAAGCCTCTAAACATCTGCTCTGGTTTTTTTAGAAAAACCACAGGGCTGCACATACACCTTGTATATCCTTTTCATTAACCTTTAGGGCACTGACAGGAAGTGTCCTGTTGATAGCACTATTGTTAAATAATGTCTTAAAGTTGTCTCTGTCGGTTGCTGGGCAGCATTGTTTCCATTTTATTGAAACGTTCTCATGTAGTCAGCGGACCGTTCTGGCTAGTTTTGTTTTTTGTGGACAAAACTAGTCTGGACCATCTTGGTTAAATGAGACAAAGGGAGAATGACAGTGCCACTAGTTAGGAAATTCACAAAGGTGGAATTTAAAGACTTTAAAAAAACTACATGAGGTAAAATAGTACTGAAACACAAATACTAATAGGAATATACTATATAATACTACCTGCATTTCTGTAGCAATATTATGGGTGTTCTTGTGCAATTGATTGTTTTAACCTGTAATTTATTGACCTCTGTCCATCACTTCTTATGAGTACCCTACCTAAATAATCTCTCTGTTTCTGTCTCATCTACCTTATCTCTCCATCTATCTTTCCAATCTGTACAAACTGCTTGACTTGCTGGCCTTGAAACTCACTCTGTCATCACTCTTTCCTCTTTGTCAAACCTTCCTGTCATCACTCTTTGTACCCACTTTTTGCTTTACCTCACCCTGACCCTGACCCTAACCTTTCACTTCCTCATGTCTGACTCTACCTCCAATCACACTCTCACCATCCAACATTCCCGTTTCGGCAGTGGAGCGAACCCCCGCCAGGAACATCCAGGTTTTCAACCCTACTCCCAACACTCTGAACGTTCGCTGGGAGGCTGCCACAGGCCCAGTCCAGCAGTACCGGGTGGTCTATGCTCCTCTGACTGGCGCCAAGCCCTCTGAGTCGGTGAGTTTCCTTCCACTGTGTAGGAAGAAATCATACATTGTACACACACAAACACTAAGGGTTATGAAAGAAAAGAACTAGAGAACACCCGGGGGGAGGTGTGAGCATGTGTTTCCTGAGCAACAGCCAATTAAAATTTTTGCCCAACATTTAGAGTATACCATATGCCATCAGGAATGAAAGTCCCCCATCCTTAACTTTTAAAAGAAGACATTAGTCCACATTTTAACCACGACTGTGTTCATTAAAGAAATTCTTAAATTGCAACTCCTCTTCTTTATACGATGTGTGGCATCTGGCACCAGGGTGCCCACATCTTCACGTGTTAAGGATTTCTGGTTTACTTAAAGAATCCACAAGCACCTCTTCAGCCACAAAGCAGCAAGCATCTGCCAGAAAGATTGCACCATTAAGAATGATTTCTTCACTGGGACTCTAATAGCATGGTCGTTGAAGAATGAGGCATATTTCATTTTATTGACAACGCCATGCGCTCTGCTCACATCCCTGTTTGTCAGCACATTCATGGCAGGCCCAAGCCTTTTCCGTGGCCAGATCCAATGAGGTGTGTCAGCGCCAATGTGGCCTCTTTCAGCCAGCACCATCAAATTTACACTGGCTGGAGATTTGTAAAACAAATGACCAGATTTATCGATGTTACCTGTGATATTATTTTATACTGAGACTCTCAAGCACCTCAGTAAATTTTTTGACCAGGAGAGATTGGAGCAGACAGCAAATGACGCCTTTGAAATAGGACTGGAGTAGACAAAGGGACATTGTTGTCTCATTTAACACATGACATGAAGACGTAGCAGGCAGATTTACCAACCCATTTGTTGGTATAACACCCACAGAGTGTTCTCTCTCACAGCCAAGCCACACATTTTTCTCCATTCCCATCAAAGCACCTACACACGTGTTCAGCCCTTCCCGTTCCTCACTCACAGAGGTTATCACTAGGCCAGAGCCCTCAAGGAGTGCTGACCTTATCTTGTCCGACTAACTAACCCATAGACAGAGAGAGTGAGGGAAAGGGAGGGAGCCCTATGTAATCAGCTGTCCTCCCTGTCAGACAGCGGTGCCGTCTGTCATTCATCAAAGGCTTATTTGGCTCTTCCTTTAACTTAGTGCTGAGCAAAGGGGATGTTGATTGAAAGGGAGGTGTGCACAACAGAAACAGCTGTCAGAGGAGACGGGAACAGTCTTTGTTTATGTTTGTGTTGGGTGGAGATCTGTATCGTGTCTATGCACTCCTACACAGTTTTTTTTTAAAAATAAACACTTTTACTATCTCTTTTCTATGGCTGAGTTTACTGATCAGTTCAGGACCTAAGTCTACACATGCTGCACTGAAACTCCTCAGAATTGTCTCTTCCTGACTTATTCTTTGTCTCTACACAGATTGTGGTACCTGGGACCACCACCACAGCCCTGCTGCAGCAGCTGCTCCCAGACACTGATTACAATGTTGGAGTGGTCGCCCTGTATAGTGACGGCGAAGGACCCACCATCAGTGACGCTGGAAAGACATGTAAGAACCTGGGCCAGTGTGTGTTTAGATACCATGCTTGAATAGGAAAAACAATCTAAGGACCCTTTGTATCATGCTGTGTGCAGATCTAGTATAGGTATTTACATAATTAAAAAAAATGCTTTTTTCTTCCTTGCTCAGTGCCCCGTAGTGGCCCAAGGAACATGCGTGTATATGACCCCACCACCAGTACTCTCTCTGTGAGCTGGGAACATGCTGAAGGCCCAGTCATGCAATATCGCATCACCTATGCCCAAACCACAGGAGACCCCATTGAGGAACATGTAAGCATGTTTATGATTCCACATAATTCCACTCTTGCTTATGGTTATTTATTAAACCATTTCCACCTTTTCATCACTCTTTTTAGAGTGACAATTATCCAATTTTTGACCATACTCCTAAGAGATAATTCAACTCTTATTGATCAGAGATGAATACAAATGTATCCTTATTTGATCATCTATTAATCCTATGCCTTATGTTTTATAGACTACAGTACCAGGAAACAGAAACAATGTGATCCTGCAGAACCTGGATCCAGACACCCCCTATAACATCAAAGTGACAGCCATCTATGGGGATGGACCAGGAGGAGAGCTGGAAGGAGATGGACGCACAGGTAGGAACTATTTAATCTGTACAACCTACATTTTGTACAGATGCATAGATCATTTATGGACATGAAACTCGGCGTAATGACCGACATGTCATGCAGTGTGCACACACGCACTTGCTGGTGTGTTAGGGATCCACGGCAGAAAATCTGAATAGACTGATCCATTGATTAGGATCCAGTGTTGCAAATGGAGTAGGTGGAATTCTTGCCTGTTCACAAAGGCCAAAAGCATCAAGAGCCTTTGCCAGAGAATTATGAACTGGCTGCACTCCAGTGAGAGAGATCTCATGCTTGCAGTGCTGGCCCGTGTCTTGTGTAATGTTGTCTTTCAAACAAAAAAAGTCTATTATATTATACTCCGCTCCTTGAGGCGGAGGTGCAACTTTTCCAAATTTCTCTAATGTGGTTGAATTTATCATCCTCTTGATCATATGTTGAGACGTTTCACTCATCATTCAAAAGCCATAATAAGCTATAATATATAAATGACCCTGCTGACAGTTAACTGAAACTGAATACACTGGAATTCCATCTCATTGCAATCAGACAAAGCCTGTGTTGACTGTACCGTCCTGTCTTGTTTCCCCACAGTGGGTATGCTCGGCCCTAGGAACCTTCGTGTTTCTGATGAGTGGTACACCCGCTTCAGGGTGTCCTGGGACCCTGCCCCCTCCAGAGTTAATGGATACAAGCTTATCTACCAGCCTGAGGGTATGGACATGTTGTTATGAGGACATAAGTGACATTTATAATATCAGACACATCTGAAGACTTTTTAAAAAATATTTATGTCTCTTTTCAGGCTCTGATGAGTCCTTAGAAGTGCTCGTTGGAGATGTCACCTCCTACCAACTGCACAACTTGAAACCAGGAACCACCCATGACCTGAAGGTGCTGGCACAGTACAACACAGGCCTCAGTGAACCTCTGATTGGAGAAGGCACCACATGTAAGTTAAAGATCCAGTTTTTTATTGGTTGACAGGCTTATTTGCACAAAATGAAATGGTTGTTTCTAGTTTTGCCAAACCCTTGTTGTGAAAGAAGAATATGTACTAAGAATGCTGCTTCTCTTTAGTGTACCTGAATGTGACAGACCTGACTACCTATAATGTTGGCTATGACTCTTTCTGCATCCGATGGACCCCTCACAGAGCAGCCACCTCCTACAGACTCAAAGTCAATCCGTTTGACAGTAAGTGCTTTACTCAGTTACACACAATGAAGGTTGTGTTGAACAAGACTTAGAAATTGTTAGATTGTTGCAACTTGAATCTGTCTAATCTTTCTTTCCTGTCCTCTAGCCTCTAAGAGTGGAGCACAGGAGATCACTGTCAGAGGCTCAGAGAGAAGCTACTGCTTCGATGGCTTGACCCCTGACACTCTTTACAACGCCACAGTGTACACCCAAACCCCCAACCTGGAGGGACCTGGAGTCAGCGTAAAGGAGAGGACATGTAAGATAAGATCCTCTATGCCTGTTTAATGCTAATGTGTGGAGAGGACAGTGTTCTCACACACATTCTCACAAAAGCTTTTGGAACCTTCCAATTTCTTTTGAGTTATACAGTTTCAGTTTTATGCATGTGTGCCTGTTTTGTCTTGCAGTGGTCAAACCCACAGAGGTGCCAACCGAGCCCCCCACCCCACCTGCTCCTGCAACAGTCCCCCCTGCGCTAGATGGTGAGGGGAGCTTTAACATTTGTGTGCTATAATAATCATTCTTATGGCGTTGTTTCGATCAGCCTTTACATTAACATCACTGTATCTGCGCCACAGTGTGCAAAGGTGCCAAGGCAGACCTGGTCTTCCTCATTGATGGTTCCTGGAGTATTGGTGATGACAGCTTCAACAAGGTCATCCAGTTTGTCAAGAGCATGACTGGAGCCTTTGATGTCATCAGCCCTAATGGCATGCAGGTCGGCATAAACCTTGGTGCTGTCTTTAATGTTGATCATTTTCTTAAGGCACACTGACCCCATACAATCTTTTGAAAGATGTCTTTGCTACATCTTTATGTGTTTTATTACATATTATATTATTTGTTCTCTTTGAACAGGTTTCATTTGTGCAGTATAGTGATGATGCCAAGACCGAGTTCAAGCTCAACACTTACCATGACAAGGGCATAGTGATATCAGCTTTGCAGACTGTGCGCTACAGAGGAGGCAACACCAAGACAGGTACACCACTGAAAAAAAAAATCACCATCGGTGGCATCTTAGCAAACAAAAAAGAAGATAAACGGTTCAGATTTGATGTTCTCTGTCCTCTCTCCTTCATCCAGGCGTCGCTCTGAAGCACGTCTATGAGAAAGTCTTCACCTCGGACAGTGGCATGAGGAGGAATGTCCCTAAGGTGCTGGTGGTGGTCACTGATGGACGCTCCCAGGATGACGTGAAGAAGAGCGCAGAAAAACTGCAACATTCAGGTGTGTATGGCATTAGCAATTGTTTTTGTGTGTGGATTGGTCTGCGGTGTATGTACAGTGCATACTATTTGTAGCAGAGATGTTTCGAATAATCCAGATTTCCCTTTTCCTACCAAACAGATTTGCTTCAGCCAAAGTTTGTGGCTGATTTAATAAACTCTTTTAATAATCCCTACAGGGAAGAAACTGCTTGTGGTTATTGGAAGTTTAACAATGGTGTTTGTTTTTTTCTTGTGTGTGTGTGTGTGTGTGTGTGTGTGTTGTCCCTACAGGCTACAGTGTGTTTGTGGTTGGAGTGGCCGATGTGGACATGACAGAGTTGAGAATAATCGGCAGCAAGCCCAGTGAGAGACATGTGTTTGTGGTAGATGACTACGACGCATTTGCCAAGATCCAGGACAATCTGATCACATTCATCTGTGAAACAGCCACTTCCAGTAAGGCAGACACTAATTTATAATTAGACCAAATTTATAGTTTAATGCATTCCAAAGGGAAGTCATTTCTTTTTACTTTGACTTTGTAATTACCATTGCGGTGATTAGTGCACCTGCAGAGGTAACAGGAAGCTCACCCGCGGCCGCACATTTCCACTGGCAGGAAATGTATAAAGAGACATGAATCACTTTCTCTAAAACATTAATCTGTTTTTCCAGTCCTCTAAGACTTTTTGTCCTGTTTCAGCTTGCCCTCTGATCTACATCAATGGGTTCACAACACCTGGTAAGCAGCATCATGATGCACAGTACACATCAACCAATCCCTACAGAGCTGTAGTTGGCAATTACTAAAAGGCTAATTTGCCACGCTGTAAGAAGGTCTTACTATTTTCTTGCCCTCAACATGGCTCCTGTTTTTATCTCCTCCAGGCTTCAGGATGCTGGAGGCTTTCAACGTCACAGACCGGACGTTTGCTGGAATGAACGGTGTGTCCATGGAGCCGGGCTCCTTCAACAGCTACATTGCCTACAGGCTGCACAAGGATTCCTTCCTAAACCAGCCCACCAAGTAAGAGCCGAGGCGAATTGGTATCTGTGGTGTGTCAAACAGAGGGGGTGTGAGTGTCATTATGTGCATATTCCCAGCCTATTGGCCTTATCTCTTGTGCACTATAATCCTGCCCAGCCCACAGTCATTATTCATGATGATGTTTAGTAGCCTCTGCAGTCATGGGGGTTTCCCCAATGCCCTTTGGCAATAAGGCCACAGCCTTATTTGTCACAAGGCTTTGTCATAACCTATGTCATAGTGGAAAACAACATTCACCCCTGGGCCAAGAGCTTTATCTCTTTATTGAGCCTCGCTTAAGTGGTGTTAGGCAACTGCAGAGCTGCTGGAGTATCCAAAGCTCTTCCACATACTTTGTAAATATGTTTATAATGATGCGTATTTTGTGAGCGTGGGCACAGCCATTGACTGAAGTCTTAAGGCGCACAAATGGAAACACTTCGAACTGCAGCAAAAGAGAATGGAAAGGAAAAACTTTCAATATGTGGGCAATTTCTGCAAGTCCAGAGGGAGAATTGGCAATCATGTACAGGTTTGCAGCCTGTGTGACAGACTGGATGCTGCATCTGCTGGTGTAATGAGGTCTGACTCATCACGATGTATGTTTTTAACATTAACAGGGAGATCCATCCGGAAGGTCTTCCCCCATCCTACACCATCATCCTCCTCCTGCGCCTGCTTCCCGATACGCCCTCTGAACCTTTTGATATCTGGCAGATTGCTGACAAAAACAACAACCCCGAGGTCGGGGTCACCCTCAACCGTAAGCGTCCATGTTTGACCCTCAGCTGGAGGGGGAAGCAGCTGTAGCTGACCCCTCGTACACACAGCTGTACACTCTCTATTAGGAACTTAAGCTGCTTTCTTTCGCTCTCTTACCTAATTTATAGACAGCCAACGCTAATTGATCTTTGTCATACACTGGAAGCATTCATAAATACTTATGAATGGCTTCAAACGTCTGCTCTGAATTAGATTGTGATTTTGGCTTGACTTTTTAATTCTCTCATTCATTTTTAAATAAGTATCTTTTACAAATGTGCACCAACACACGTGGTGAAATAATTACGGGAACGGACGTAATTCCCCTTGATCCCTCTCCTCTCCCTACGACCATGTGTTCTTCACAGTCCTGTCTGCGCTTTGTGAGACACAGCATCGTATCACACTGTCGGGGGTTCATCAAAGGCTCTTCTCGTTTCAGCTTCCAGCAAAACAATCACATTCTACAACAAGGACACCCGAGGAGAGATCCAGAGAGCCACCTTTGATGAGGAGCAAGTGAAGCGGGTTTTCCACGGGAGCTTCCACAAGGTAAACACAATGCATGATTCTTTTAGTGAGTGCTGTGTGTGCCACGTAGTGGTATTATTAAAGTTTGGCTTTGATAGGACAAACTGAGAATCTTTTGTAGGCATGGGGTGATTATCGTTTTAACATCCTTTTTACATACAGATATATTGTTTTCATTCTTTTCACTTCCTTTCACATATATTGTTTTTAAATCCTTTCATGTTTCTCTTCATGACTTTTACACCTCACATAGAGTATGTTGGCTGAATTGCCTGACAGCCTTTTTTTTTTTTTTTTTAATAATTGCACATTAAGTTCTGTGTTTTTAGATCATGGGCAGTTAATTTGAGAAATGGGACGTGGAGACTGTAATTACATTTAAAGGAAATTCGGATACCTCTGTGACCCAGCATAATGTGCAAACTGTTACAGTTAACCATGGAGGTCTGACCACATCAACTCTGGAGACTAAGTGAATTCCAAAGCAGTCTGCTTCTAAATGTAGGACCAGCCAGGAGACTGGATTGATTTTTATTTGTCTGCAGATTTTTAACTAAATAAGCGGACTTTGTTGTGTTTTTCTAAAGGAATTCTCCATTAATTTAGTATTTCACTTACAGAAAATTGGGAGATGCAACCGAGACAAGATATCCTGACCCTTTGATTCAATCTGCAAAAGTTCTGGATCCTAAATTTCCCACAATGCAACTCAATAGCATCTTCTGTTAGACTTCCCCTGCCATGTCTTCCATCTGTCTCAATGGTACATTTTCTTGATTCTGAAAGTGATCCATGCCATCATCCGCCCTGTCTTTCATGCAAGAAATTAAGATTGAACTGCTGCAAGGGGTGCACTTATTGAAAGATTCATTAACAACTACTCAACAACTACAACAACAAACCTCTCATCTAACTTGAAATAACCTCCCACTGTGTTGTTGTTTTGCAAAGGTTTTTCCACTTCAGTGGTTTAACCACTACATTAGGCCCACATGCCAAGCTTACAGCTGTGATGAATAGGATTTGTATTGTATGGAGTCTGGTGAGGCCACAACAGGGGAGGTAAATAGATACATCAAATGCCTTTAAGTCCAACTCAAATTGGCAGCAAATATAAAACATCCTCTGTTCTGTTCCACCACTGTAGGGTGTAGAGACTAGAACAATGAGAGACAGTATGTTTTCATACTGACCTGGAATGACTTGAGATTTGAGATTCATCACCGTCGGAAAAACGACTGTTCCAATGTTCTTAAAGTCATGTCCAATTGCATGTGAGTTTGTTCCCAAGGACCTTATTTGGTCCCGTGCTATTACAGAGCACAGTTTTTTGAACTTAGGAACTGATGAGAGTGATAAATTGGCCACCAGATCAGAGCGTTTTGTAAATGGCTTTTCAGTTTGACCATTTAGCATCTACACAACTAATTTTAGGGTAACTGCATGAATGAATAGGACCCTTGAAAATGTTGGGTCATGACTGAATGTAAATGACATCACTGCTGGTCCACTTGGACAGCAGCCTGATTTGTGTGTGTGTGTGTGTGTGTGTGTGTGTGTGTGTGTGTGTGTGTGTGTGTGTGTGTGTGTGTGTGTGTGTG
>JBBPCS010000374.1:10781568-10806318 GCA_037974645.1 Hollardia meadi | reverse complement strand
CCCCCCCCCCCCCCCCCCCCCCCCTGCAGATGTCAAGGCATACTGTAGATCCCAACTTAAAGCTTGTTACACAACTATTAACAGGGGGCAGGAGTTAAACGTTGCAATTATGTTTACTGTGCAGTGATTTTAAATAAACACTACTCTTTCTATGTTTTTTTTTGTCAGGGAAACCCTGGAAATCCAGGTGTACCAGGAATTACTGGAAAACCAGGGAAATCAGGAGAACCAGGAAACCCAGTATGTACTGAATAACAAGACACCAATTATGGTGACATGACAATGTTAGGGAAGGTGGAGATTGCTGCTTCTTCTAACACTGTTCTTCTCGGTAACAGGGACCTGTTGGCCTTAAAGGAGAGAAAGGAGAACGGGTGCGTGTTACGTTTGATTAAATTACCTCACGTCAGTAATAATACATCAGCCTTGAGAAAAGCATTGTAATCTCTTCATCTAAATGTTTTTTGTTTTCCAGGGAGACTTTGCACCCCAGAACATGATGCGCTCCATTGCAAGACAAGTTTGTGAACAGCTTGTGAACAGTAAGCAAAATTTTTCCTAATCTTTAGGGAATTCTGAAGTTGTTAGCATAAATAGAATCCAAATCCAACTGCTTTTTTTCCTTCTCTTGCAGGTCAGATGAGCAGAATTAACATGATGCTCAACCAGATTCCTTCTGGATATCGCAGCAACACTCCAGGGCCACCCGGTCCCGCTGGCCCTCCTGGTAACCAAGGAGCCCGTGGAGAGCCTGGACAGCCTGGTCGGACCGGCTTCCCGGGAAACTCAGGTTTACCTGGAAGTCAAGGAGAAAGAGGTACTTAATTTTTCAGCTTTTTCTGAATATTTGGTCATGTTACAAAGCAGCAAGCAAAACGGGAAATGATGGTGAGCAATGGATGAATTAAGTTCTGGTCCTGGTGACATGGACTCTCTACTATAGTGCTGGTCCAACATGAGTGGAATAACAACATAACTGCTGTACCTTGTGTAATCTATTATATATGTAATCTATGATTCACCTTGAATCCTGAATTGCTCTTCTTGTGTTTCATCCATGATTGTTTGATTTCTACTCATTTTCAGCTATTGATGATTTTTATTTTTATTTTTTAGGATGCTTTATTGGTGTGAATGTGATTTTTACTGTTTTCTCTGGTTTATGTAGGTTTGCCAGGAGAGAAGGGAGAGAGGGGATCTCCAGGAACTGGTATCAGAGGACAAAGAGGACCAAGTGGACCACAAGGTAAGACAGTTGTGTTTTTTTTTCTCTTTTCATGGATGAAGCAGCCCACATGTTGGCATGGACATTGTTCTCCAGCTTTCGAGGACACAGAATCCTCCCGTTAGTCAAATTAAAATCACACATTCCAGCCAGAGGCCAAAATTTACCTACAGTATACTGTATGTATCACAGGCACCTTCATTTGGGCAGTTGTACTGCAGACATTCTTTGGAGGGACCCAGAACATATTCCTAATTCCTTCCTTTCTTAAATATTTATGTGGAAGCTCCATGGTATACAGCAAATGGGAGGTAATTACATCCATCATTAAGGAGAAAATTTAGACAATCTTGAAACAGTTTTCATGCAGGGCCATGATGCAGTTTTAGAAGCAATTGTGGAAAAAATGTTATTAGGCTGATTTGTGAGTTTGAAAAAGGCCATAGCCCTTCCTCAGTTCCAATTGGTATGCAGTATGTTTCTCTAAAAAAACTCACTACCTCAGAAGTTTCCTTCCCTAGGGAAGCTTTTACAAAACAAGAGGAACCTAATGATGTCTACACCACTACACCAAAGACTGACATGTCTGTTTCTCTGAATGAAGTGAGAAACTACTGAGCATCATCGGTCCACGCCGATGACTCACTTTTGCATGTTTGAACTGTACGAGTGGGAGTTTGTGGGAGAAACAGATTGTTGTACAATGAGCTTTTTTTGGTGGCTTCATTGACAACACATGGGCTCACTTAAGGGAGAGAGAGAAAGAGAGAGGGGGAACTTTCCATCCTGATTTTTCACCGTCTAGACAGACGGGGCTGGGGGGTGGGCGGGGGGGTAACTCCACACCCCCAGATTTTTTTTCTTTCTTGGTCAAGCTTTTTAATTGAGCCGTTGAAAAATTTAAATTACAGTTCTGCAGCCCTGTGTTACCCCAACCATTTTCACTGAAGATTTACAAGTGATGTCAGCGGGTTTTTGTGCTGAGCGCCAGAGACTTTTCAAATGTACTCACCTTCTCTGTCCCCTTTACAGGGCCACCAGGAGAGTCAAGAACGGGACCCCCAGGTCCTTCAGGCTCCATTGGGTCTCGTGGCCCTCCAGGTCGCCAGGGTACTCCGGGGGTGAGGGGACCACCAGGACCCCCTGGATATTGCGACTCCTCTCAGTGTGTTGGCATTCCTTACAATGGACAAGGATACACAGGTACATTCAACACTGTCTAGGTCCTGCATGGTACTACAGTAGATAAAAGACTAAGTGTATGCAGACTAACTGCAACTCAGTGCACTACTTCTTTCTTTAAGAATGTATGGAGATATGAATGTAAGTGTTGAGTATTGATTTTTGAACAGAAAGCTGTTATAACTTTCCATTAGAAGTTGAACTGACTATTCACGAAGCCCCGCTTACGGTCGCTACATCTGTCAAACATTTGCAGTTTAAAATGACATCGGTGGCAGATTTACCACCAGAATTTGTAGTAATTAAAAAAAAAAAATGTCCTTGATTTCAGACAGAGGTAGACAAAAGAAGGATTCTCATTTCTAGCCCGTGACTATCGATATTACCGGCTCAAATTACAACTGTCGCGAGAAGAATGAGGCTAAAGCTGCCTGTCCCAGCCAAAAAGTCTGCATTGTCACAAGTTGATGTTAAAGGCATGGAGAAGAAGATATAGCATTGTTCCTGTATCGCAGTGTAGAGCTAGTTAGTCCAACAGAAAAGGCCTTATAAGAATAAGGAATGACTGAAATTTCATGCTATCTTGAGTGTAAACCTTCCCAAATCCAATAGAGGCTAGGACAGGTCTGCTAATGTTAGCCTAAACTGATAACTGTAACATCACAGACTAGGTTGACACTGGGAAAATACAAAGTCTATGTGCGATCGTGAATGCTAAGATAAGATGCTAAGCTAGGACTGGACGTGTCTATATGGATCCTTCTCCTTTTCTTGGCAAGACCTGCCCTACTTTGCCTCTGATTGGTTGCCTTTGTTGGTTGTGTTAGGCAAGAGGAATGAGATTGATTAGGGTAAGGGTAAAAATATCAGGGTAAGCCAATCAGAGGCAGAGTAGGGTGGGTCTTTCCAAGAAAGACACATAATAACAGGGATTGGACAATCACTGTTCAGGGGAGGGGTTTAGCGAACAGTCAGTTAAGACCCACTATATTCCAATACCTCTATACATTTGATATACAATTTTAAAACTGGCATGTAAAGCATTCTAGCTAGTGGTGAATGATGATTTGCATTAAATCAAATAAGATGCTTTGTTCCACAGAGAAAACTCACACCCTCTTTGAACTATTTTCAGGTTTGGCATAGTAAACGTTGTAAGTCACCTGTGGCGCTTACACTTTGAGGTCCTGTTTCTGAGATGTTTGCCCACTTACTATGGGGCATGTAAGGATAATCACCATGGACATAAAATTGAACATTCAAAACAGACATTACGAAAACCAAAAAATAGAGCGGAGCAGACTGGCACTAACATCATCTCACAGCTCCAAGTTACAGTGAAGGCAACCTGCTGGCCTGTTTGCATCTTGAACCACAAACCGTTGGGGGAAAAAAATACAGACTGAGCATTTCTACGATGGAAGGAGCATGTATAAATACCACCCACAGCAGCTACTAACAAAGAGGATTTCATAACTGAAAGCAATGTTAATGTAGAGGTGATATGTGTAAATAAAACTAATTTTTTTGTGCCTTGTAAATGATTGTATGAACCAGGATGTCACTAAAACTCAAGTTAACATCTGTACTGAGCTTGTGCCTCATAACCCTCTGCTTACTTACCACCAGCATAACCTCTGTTTACGATGCCTTAAGTGACTTAAACAGCTCTGGTCCAGAGTGAAGCATGTTTCATTTGTACTTTTAATCATCATGTTCTTTGTGTAAGTTGACCAAATTAATGCCTAACATTGCTATCCTGCCATTTCCATGTGTCCTCTGTAGTATGAGCTGGTTATTTTACTACGTTTTATTATCCAGTAGCTTGATGGATTTTATTGTAAATGTCATCACATCATTTAAAACTGTTTTTTATTAAGCTTTTTTATGGTACCTTAGGAAGCAATAGTTTGAGACAGGGAATTTCTTTGGAATTTGATAGTGCAATATAATTTAAATTGTGCATGTGAAAAGTTGTAGAAGGAACCGTTTATTTGATCGGTCATCCCAAATATGTTTCTAGCCGGCCGCTACCAGCCTGAACCCGAGGTAGTGTCTATACCTGTGGAGCCAGCTGGAGAGTTTGAGACAATACGATCACCCGGTTACTCACGAAACCAACGAGGAAAGAGATCACTACCGCAAGACAACACAGAAACACTAGCATCATAGCTACAATAAGGAGTTCTCAGAAAGTGTAATATTGAAACAACTTCCATGATCACTTATGTGAGAATGAAGCGATTTTCAGAACAGAACTAGTACTTATATGGGTTTGATACCCCTGGCTATATTGAACATATATTTTTTTGACATGAGAATTTTTTTTTTACCAAAATGAATACAAACCTGTGTGCTTAGTAAGTGTTCCCTCTGCTTGTAATATAACTGCATCGGACTCCAATGTGTAATCCACTAATCATGTGAGAACTAGCAGGAAGTATGTCAAAGGAAGTACAGTATGTTTTTGAACACATTAAGGCTACCCATGTTGTTCTTGTCAAACTTCAGTATGTGAAGCTGTTTCAGATACTCCAAAAAATGACACTTACTTAAACCTCCAAAGATTTGTCCATTGCAATGCTTTGTTAGGTCTGTACACCAAATGATAATCTGACCAAACTTTTTTATTTTTATTTTGTTTTTTTACCAAAGGTGGAATTGCATGTTTGTGTTGTATATTTACTGAGGAAGTCAGAATATAGTTGTTGTTTTCTATCTATGCAGTTTGGATTTGGTTGCAAGACTATGGACATAGAATTGCTTTTCTCATGTTTTACTGCACATTTTGTGAATTCCACACACCCTTATTTTCTTATTTATTTCTGAAACAGAAGAGGCATTTTTCAATAAAACTACTGAAAATGTAACATTTGATTCTGCTTTCCATTCATTTTTGTATTTTGCTGATTACCCTTTACCTTCTTACAGAATCTGTGCATTGTGTGCGCAGCCCAAGCTCTGGCTTATACCTTTATCAGTGACAAATTGAAGGTCACACAGCTGCTTTTGAGTTTATTTGATTTTGAGTGACAAAACCAGCTCTTCCCAACATTATGCTTTGAGAAATCTGCTTTAATGTTTGAATCTTTAATTTGTTTTGACAGCTAGTTATTTTGCGCTGTCCAGAATGTCAGTTAAAGTCAGGTCAACAAGAAGAGAAAGCAGAAAATGTGAAAACAAACCGTCCACAACACCTAACATTTCCAACATGTGAACTGCTTCACAGTCTTCTTTTACACGCACTCAGCTGGTTTTCATCCTTTCAGGTTAGAACGGATATCTAGATTTCCATGAGGAAACAGTGGAAATAAGATTGGGAAGATACCAGCTCTGGAAAAACTCACAGATTTCCACCCATTAAGCATATCTAAAGGTAAAATTACAGACATATGAGGTAAAGATCAACTGATGGAATTTCTTTTTAATGTGATGAAGAGAAAGTATGTCTAAGGAGTAATTCTGAACAAATGCCAGAGATAACCACTAGAAGTGGGGGTGGGGGTATTGAGATTGAGAACACCACCACAAAAAGATTTGGGAGAAATCCTCTATGGAAACCATTTCATTTGTCACTCTTACTTTCTAAAGGTCACATGCATTTTATGAAGCACCTTTTCGGTTAGTCTTGGAACCTCAAATAGATTTTGTAGAAATCTGTATTTTATGAGAGGAATTATTGAAGGTACAGTAAGAGTGTCTGAACAGCTGGCACATTAGTCATAAAGGAGAGAGAGGCAGCGTCTGCAAAATCATTTTACATACTGACAAGAGCTTACATGAGAACAGATGTAGAGAGAACATGAACATCTCTCTTTAGCAGGTGCATCATCATACATGGGACAGCGTAACAAAAACCCACAGCTATGGTCTCTGTGTGTGCACACTTCATGATGTGGCTTTAAAAAGCCATTTTCATTTACTTACTTCACAGCAACACTCTCTGACCAAATTAAAACAGTATTGTGGTCAAAGTTGAGTGATAATTTGCCAACTTTTATATTACACATAGTCATTTAATCTATTCTTCATATAAAACTGATTAGTGCAAAACAGTTTTATTGACAATCCTTACTCAAATAAAGGTAGTGTGTGTGGCTTTGCAGACATAACTGCAGTCAAAAATTCAAATATGGGAACTATGTTAAACTCTTACCATAGTGTCAATAAATTTATTGTGGAATAGAATGACAAACCTTTAATATTGCTGTATATAAGGTAAAGTTGAATGTAATTTCGTTAAAAAACAAAACAAAAACGTATATATACTGGTATGGAAGGTCAGAGAATCTCAAACTGTCTAAAGTTTCCAAGACTATTCCATGCTATTTCAGTATGGCAGCAGCAAATTCATATCAAGCAAGTGATGTGATATCAGCGTTGGCACGTCAAAACACAGACTGAGGTTCAAAGGAAACAAAGAGATATTTTTCTTGTATCTTTGTTAAAAGGTTTATTTGATGGCAGTAATCAAGTGGTGTAAAACCTACAGTGAATTATTGCAGAACATTTTAGAAGGAATGGGACCATGCATAGACATTGGGCAGCAGATGAGATTAATTAGTTTGGTATTGAAAAGTAACCGTATGTGATTGAGGATTAGAACTTTTTTTTGACTTGTTAGACTACTATGAAAGCACTAGCATGAGAATTGGTGGGATGACACGTCCTGTGAAACACAAGGGGAAAGCTTTCATATTTTTATTAAAACATGTTACAGCTCTGCTCATAATGTGCTGTATGGTACAGGAAATGTTCTTCTGTCAAGGTAAGGCATATAAATATATGTTGCTCTAACATCAAACCATACATTATTTACAGTGTGGACAGTCAGGCTCAATTTCCCTCATTAAAGGAATAGTTTATTGTTTCGGGAAATCCATTTTTTGTTTTCCCACCATGAGTAGATTGATACCGCTGTCATGTAGGTAAATAAGCTAGCAACTGATTAGCTATAAGCTTAGCACAGACACTGGAAACAGGATAAAGCTAGCCTGGCTCTGTACAAAGGTAACAAAATCCACGTAGGTCAACACATAGGTTTTTCTTCCTCAAACGTAAAAATGTGTACCGTGCTTCAATTTGATGATAGGTGCTGGCTAAACTTATTTGGACAGAGCCAGGCCAGCCGTTTCCCAACTTTATGCTAATCTAAGCTATCTGGCTGTTGTCTGTAGTATCAATATAGACATGAAAATGGTATCATAATGTTCTCATCTAACTCTTGACAAGGAAGTAAAGCATATTTCACAAAATGTTGAACCATTCCTTTAAGAATAGAGGAACCCAAAGTTTTGCTCAAGGACACATGAGCTTCACCTGGCTAAACCTACAATGGGATAACAAGAGAGGTTGACCAAAATGGCTTTTTGATGACCAGTAATAATAATGTTTTTTATTAGATGGCCTTTACTACAAGCCAAAAATCTGTTTTGGTTTAATGTTTTTTTTTTATTATTCCAAAACATTCCCCACTGAAATTTCCTTTTGGCAGTTTGGTAAAGCCTCTGAACCCAGATTTAGAGTATGTGACACTCCAACTTTCCAGTAAAATGCTGCTGAATAATTTATTTATTGATACTTTTGTGGAATCCCATTTTTAAAAAATCAATAAAACCAATTTACAGTACGTTTCCTGTAAAAAAAAGTACTACAACGTCACACTGTATCTACTCTCAGCTTGGCTTTAATTTAGTTTAGATACAGAGTTACAGTATAAAGGGAAGAAAATACAAATGTATATGAATTGCTGCACCTGAAGCAGTCATTAAATAGAATGGATTGGCTTTGATTCTTGGCTTTCCAACCAAAACCTGAGGAAGGAATGAAGTAGTCCTTTTGAACTTGAAGGGGGGTTTACTCCTCAGAGGGCAAACATCCAGTGCAGACTGTACATTTCCACTGACTGACTTGCCAAAAGCAACAGCAAGCAGCACTCCCCTTTTAATATGGGAAGAGGAGAGACAACATTTCTCCAGCTGACCTTGTAGAAATGAAGCTTTGATTGTGAAATACTCCTCTTGAAAAGCCTGTGTCCTTATTTGCAGTGTGACCTGTCACCAAATGTCAGGAAACAAAATAAGTAACTATGCTGTGTTTAAATCACCTTAAATCCCTTCCACTAGAATAACAATTCAGACTGGGAATCTAATGTCATTCCAGGACAATCTCCACATTCACTCCATTCACAACAGGCCACATACTGTTAACGTTTAGTGTCTTCAGTTTCAAGAGTTGGTCAATTGCACTTCCATAATTAAGGCAACAGGAATAAATATTGATCAATATAATTTTGACCATCTACTGTTCTATTTCATTCAGCATTTTGAACACTGGCCTGACACTGCAGGCCAGTCAGCTCATAGGCGGCAATTATATGTTTTTGCCCATGGGTGCCGACATCAAGTGAATACCACCAGTGACGACTATCACAAAATGACTTTTATTGCACTTGCTTTAGGAGGCCTAATTAACTAATCTGTGGTGCTATCGCCAGTGCTGCTGCAGGTGACTTCTGCTGTCCGTGTTGATGGCGCTGCTGCTACTAAAGGGATCATTCATGGTGGAGGACTCACTTTTATTCTCTTTACATGTAGCAGCTCTTGGTTTCTTAATCACAAATTTGTCCATTCTCACTGGCCCACCATTTTTTTCAAATACAGTATATCTAGCTACGGAAACGTTGGTTTAGCTGACTCTACGTGACTAGAGCTCCTTTAATAAATGCACAGAACTGTTACCATTTTAATTGGATAATGCGATTCACAGTTAAGATATACACCAATAATAGTTCAAGTAGAATAAACAGATTCATTTTCAAAGATGCAGTATTTATATATTTATGTATGTATGCCTATTCATTTATTTTTTGATCTGCCTTCCCCGTGGGCGCTCAACCTTTTCAGTGGGTCCTTGAGCATCGGAGCACCCATGTGAATTAGCTTGCTAGGAATTCTCCTGATGCTCCATTCTGGGTCTGCAATAATGTCATGCAGCTTAAATTACTACCTAAACGTAAACACTCACTTCAAAATTACAAGCCATGGATTGATCAGTCCGGTTATATAATGCTTGTAATTGTATTTTTAGTTGTGTGGAGTCTTAAAATTGTAATGCTTAAGATTTCAGTCCTGGTTGATTTGGCATTACTTGCGGTTATTGTACAGCACGTGCAGTTTAATACTACAGGAACACTCCTTGAGCAGCTACTTTTTCAGAAATGCAACAGAAGAGCCACTATTTGGTTTACAGTGCAGCCAAACAAACTCACATTGTTTGAATAAAGAAGTCAGTCAAAAATTCCAACCACAATCGTATTTTGTGCTGCACACGACGCAAGTAGTTTTCCACACAACAACAGGGCAATGTACTGTTGCCGTGCTGAGAAGCCTGCAACTCTATATGTAACGGTTCATTGCAGCTTCGTCCTTCTTGTTGTGTTATCCCTTTGTACAAATTGAAAATGATGCGTACTGAATGATACTGAAAACAGATATGTTGTGTTTCCTGTGGCTGCTTCACAATAAAAGTTTCCCTGTGTTTCCCCAGTTGCATTTATTGTGAAGCAGCAGCAGTAGCAGCAGCAGTAGCAGCAGCAGCAGCCAGAACTGTTATGTTTGCAGTACCTTAATAGAGCTCTGATATAGCTGTGGGAATGTGAACAGAAAATAGTGAGGCTGATTTCAAAACTGAAAACACTGCAGCTAGATTGTTTCCTGTAAATTCCCAGCAGAATATTGCACTGTAGCGAGATGGTCAGTGTTATTCATTTCAATTATCAGTGGTTTTAATGTTGTGGCTGATTGGTGTGTGTCCAACTTGCTGACTCTTCCCGACAGAGCTCCCAGTGAAAACTCCAGATTAAATGTTAAAAAGGCTTCCCAAACATGGCCCGATCTGGACCAAACACAGCATCCAACGACAGACTGATGGAGGACAGTTTGATGACAGGGAATACAGTACCAAGGTGGTTTTCTTGCTGAGTTTGAATCCTGGCAACCCAAGGCTGAGTCAACTGTGTCTCTAAATGCTGAACATTGATTGATGTTTTGATGTTATAATATTATTGGTTAAAATGGTAGGTTCTAGCTGACATAAGAAAACTTCAGATTTTGTTTTACCAGAAGAAAACCTGGTTGGATTTTGATATGAAAATACAAACAAATGCATTATTTTCATATATTATTAAATAGGGGCACAATATGATCATGGATGTGATCTAAAAAGATTTTTGAAAAAATTTCATTTCAGCTTGACCTTAATGAAAATCTTTAGCATTATAAATGTAAGTTCCCTTGTTTAAGTTATCTATTTTGCAAGGCTGGAGTATCTCTGAAAGCCCCCCACTTAGTTCAGAGCTCTCCTCTCTGTTGCAAGAAGCAGCACATGGAGAGCACAGATGTGAGATCACTGGTTGAAGGCCAACAAGTGTTTTGATTCCTTTGCCTATCCCACAAAAGGTTGTACCCGATGTTTGTTTAATGTCTGACCTTTTTGCAGAGTGAGCTTTGATGGTGTTTGTGTTGAGAGATGAGGGTGGTCTCAGATGCTCTGTTGTTGTGACTGGAGGGCAAATGAGGTGAAACTCATCCAGGGGATCTTTGTGAATATACAATAGTGGTTTGAGTGTTGTATGCAGGCACATTGTAATGTAAAAATCAATGTCCTTTCATATCTTCAATCCATCAAGAGTGTAGATGTATATGAATCTGTCTGTAACTTGAATCTGTCTCTTACTATTGAATCAGCATTCTCCTACATGCTTTTCCTTTCACCAGTTTACATGTGTATATTGTTGCCTTGTGGGAGTCTTAAAATGCTCATAGGCAGCTGTGGAATATTTTATTGGAATAAGTCGTCCCAACTTTCAACATGGTCCATCTGCCTCTATTCGAGCTCACTTATTTCAGCCTTATTTTCCAGTGCTTTCAGCCCAGTGCGGTTTTACAGCATTACAAGCCAAATGATGCAGGAATCAAGCATCTTGTGTCAGAACACAGTGCCTCTGGTTAGCATTTCTCACTAAAGATATCAGACAACCCAACACAGCTGCTTGTCTGAGATCTAGCATGAGTGAAGGATGAAGTGTGACTAACATTGAGGGAAGATGTCATCTGAGTCATCTTGTATTTATTAAGTTACAACCAATTTTAAAAACAGTTGAGTGATTTCAACGGAGGTCTAAGGAAAGATTTAGTTGCTTCCGAAGTTTGTGCCACACGAAATATCTGTTATTTGAAGTGATCTGGAACAGGACACATGTATCCATGCAATCGCTTGTTGACTATAAAATGAGATGTAATAAACAGCATATATATCATATCTCCCTTCATATATGAGCACACTGGAATGAAAACACTGTGACAGATATATTTTTTTTAAGTGAGTGTGATTCTGATCAAAATCTTGTCAGTGATAACATCTAAATCAATGTGTACTCTGTCATCGCAAGTTATGGCCTTTGTGGTCATGGATTGTGTGCCGTGATATTTCCCTCTCAAATTTGTCTCATTGGAAGGATATCCAGAGGAGAGTGTAGCAGTAAAGCTATCTATGCCTATTTCATGTATTTTACAGGACTGGTCTTGGCCTCCTGTTCATCCTCTACTTGCTCCCCCTTGGTAACATCATACACTGACTTTTCAACTGCTACGCCGATGACAGCCAGCTTTACATATCCACTAAATCCATCACCCTGCATCACGCTCCACAACTGCCTCACTGAAATGAAATCATGGATGCAAGCCAACTTCCTCGAACTAAATCAGATATGATCATCATTGGCCCCAAATCCCTCACTAAAACCACTCATGACTTCTGCCTCACCATTGATAACTCCACTCTGTCTCCCTCTGCACAAATCTGCAACCTTGGAATTATTCTTGACAGCAGCCTCTCCTTCAAACACCATGTCAATCACATCACCAGAAATACATTATCCACGTCAAAAACACAGCTTGTGTCCGTCCATCAATCTCCATCTCTACTGCAGAAACACTGATCCATGCCTTCATCACATTCTTTATGGCACATCATCCAAATCATCATCATCAGCCCTAAATAAACTTCAGTACATCCAGAAATCTGTGTAATGTAGTGTAGAGACTGGAAACAGGAGCAAACCACTAGCCTGTCTCTGTCCAAAAGTAACAAAATCCTCCCACTAGCACCCCTAAAGCGGCTCCACTCATCCATGCTAAAATAGGTGGAGCTGGAAGCTTGATGATGTAGTGACTACTTCCAGTGGAAGTTGGTGAACTGCTGTAGCTGACGAGCTAACCATTAATGTTAACTTGCTAGCCAGCCTGGGTAGTATTGTAATCACAATAGCTCTTGGAGTTTCTCTTTATTTTCTACTGCTCTGTTCTTTCCTCTAGAATTTTGTTCATTGCACATGATTACCTTTATTAAGTGAAAAAGTGAAAATGCTCAGAACTAACAAGCGTACTTAGTCAGCAAACTAATGGCACAATGTGTTCACACAGTTTATTTAAAGATGTATTGTCTCATAACTGTCTGTAAACTCTTGGTCTTTTGTGAAACAGATTTTACTCTGATAGAGGAGCATAAATTAAAACAATGTTTTCCCTCTATTTTGTACCTTCCGACTTTCATACCCTCAAAAATTAGCACTGTAAAGATGGCTTTCTATCGTTCAATTCATTCCAATGGAATCACCTTGATCAGTGGATCCATGTGTTTTAAATCCTGCAGACCTTAAAGCAAATTAACACATATCTTGTGTGTTTCATATGTACAAAATCAAAGTATGTAAACAACAAGTTGAGGATTTACAGGGTGGTAAACAACTTGGCCTAAAGCATTGACTTCCTGGTGTCACTGTGGGTCTACAGTGAATAATGTAAAGTTGTTCACTGGGTGGTAACTTTTCTTTTTTTATCTTTGGACAGAGCCAGGCCATCTCTGCATACACCAACTATGCAGGGATTTCCCAGATTCAGTCTTTTTTAAAAATAATAATTAGGCTAACTGTCTTCTGGAACTGCATATTTGATGGACAGATATGAAAGTGGCATTGATCTTATGGAAGAAAGTGAATAAGCATATTGTCCAAAAATGTAGAATTGTTGTTTTAAGTATTTTCAGAAGCAGAGAGGTGAAATTACCAAGTAATTTAATTACACCACAATTATTCAGAATTTAAATCACTTTTATGGACTTTAGGGCCCTGAAGGGTTTAATATATCCAGAATTTCACAGAGAAAATGTTTTTTAAAAGAGTGAGAAAAAATGTAACATATTCTGTCCCAGAACGCTTTGGGGGTCCCATCTCCGATGCTGGAAAGTACTGATCAGTCATGGAATATTATCAATACATGACAGCTAGTGAACATTCTAAAACACTAAGCATAAAAAATGAATAGCTGGAATAGAGTTTGACATTGTAACCAGACATTACATGTTTGTGTGGGTGTTGGTGTGGGGGTCTGATTGTGTGGACAGCCTGGCTTCCCAGAGGACAGTGAGGAAAAACACTCAGAAAACCCTCTCTAATTTCCCCTTCAGGCCACAGCAGCTGGCAGAGCAGCCGTCATGATGACCTGTGAACCCCCAACAGAGGAAGAGTCTCCGTGACTCAGCTCCCAGAGGTGTCTGTGAATGTTAGTGAGAGAAAGAAAAGGGCCTGATGTTCCGGGAAAGACCAAAGAAAGAAAAAGAAAGGCAGCATGGAAATATGTGTCAGCATGGGTTGTGTTTTCATTCACTCCTTTTCACTGAGAGGAAACTTGCGTAAAGAATACATTATTGTTAAAGCCCCCTCAAGCCAAAAACGTGCTATCTTCTTCTTCTCCTTCCTGATGTGTTCTTGATTGACGAGTTTTGAGAGAGCAAGTTGACAGTTATGACCAACAGAGCATCCCTTCTTTGGAGTCTTCTGAGAAGGACAACGTGAATCTCCACAAGGAACAGCGAGATATGGGCAGCAACTTCACAGCCATCAATGAGAACCTACAGGCCATCAACCAACAACTTACAGGCCTGGACCTCAAAATCCAAAATCTCAAGAACCAGCTTGATAGCTGTCAGAATTTAGGAACAATATATGAGACGATGAAGGCAGAGGAAAAGTCTGCAAGAGAAAAATGTAGCTCCCTTCAAAAAGAAGACATTACAGCTCTCCTCAAATGAGGAGGTGGACCATCACAGTCACTCTGCAACAAAAACTTCAAGAGAATGACACTTTAGGATTTAGTGCTAATTTTAGTCCAGATAGTTCAGATGATGGATCCTCCTTGTATTTCTCATTTGTCATTATCCTCTTCCTTTTATCATTTTCGCCCTCCTCCTCAAAATGGCCGGTCCCAATTCACTGCTGCTCAGTAGCTGTAATTATTCTTGTTCCTACAGTTGAATGTTTGAGCTTCACTGTGCTCACTGAAAATCTGATTCACGAGGTGGGCCTACGAGCATGATAGACAGCACAATGACATATAATCCTCAGCATACACAAGAGTGAAGTGGTAACTTCACTGGAAGCTTTGTGCACATAAGAAAATGGACTTTGCAGTAAAGTAGGAGACATCTTGTGTCTAGCAGTTTAAATTGTGAAATTAAAAATATTTGCATATTCATATAGTAGGAGTATTTGCCATTTTAAGGATTTTTATGTGGTAATTATCCTATGTAAACTATGTCAGACACACATTAGATCATTTTCATTTTGGCCATAATGTGTGGAGGGGACATTTACAATTTAGAGATAATGTTCAAAAGCTGTTTGCAAAAGAAGCGAAATGTTCAAATGTTCACCATCAAGTGTTATTTTTAGAGTTATAGAGGAATTACAAAACCTCATTTAGTTATAGCAAGATTCCCACGTTTTAATAAGACCACAAATACTTTGGGCTTGCAATCATTAACTCATTTAGGCTACTGATGTAAAAAGTGATGGAACACTTTTTCAGGGATGGAAGTATGTAAGAACACATTTTTTTTTTAAAAATCAGTGTACTTTTATTTAATTACTTTTTTATATTGTACTTCACTACATTTCAAGATGAATTTGTTCTATCTCACACTGGCTGGTCTTAGTTTGGTAAAAGAGAGAAACTTGAATTCAGAAGGTGTGCAGTTGTATTTGTGTTTAGTAAGGAAAATAAGTGTAAAAATATTTCCTTTCTTGACATTTTGTGAGTTTGTTTTGTTAATTTATTAGACTAAGGCCAAGAGAGCTTGTAGAACTGGATGCTAACCTGAGTAGATACATGTATCTCAGCAATACAATACATAGACGTCTTTAACACAAAGTCACCACTCTTATTTCTTGCCATAATGTAAATATTTAAGCTAACGGCAAAAGTTGGCAGCCCTGGTTTAAATGTCTCAGTTTTGGCCTCTTTTTGGGTGCAGTAACTGCAGTGAGGCTAAACAGAGGAAAGCTGTTGTACTGTATGTTATTTATAGTTGATAATCAGTGGTATGGGCAGGCTGCAAAATCTGTCTAAACAAATGGAGTTTGTTGTCAGTTTGAACATAAGGGCTTGGTGGCTTGATGGTGTTCTAGTGTTGTTGGATCGTCATTGAATGAAACATTGAATTCGTTAATTTACAACGTAACAGTGACATTACATATATCCCCCCCACCCCAACATAATTTCCAAAATGTAATACAGTAACGCTTACTCATAGTACACTATGAGTACTTGTAACAAAGTACATTTTTAGCCTAGTACTTTTACCTTTACCCCTACCCTTTACACCTCTGTTTTGTTGTGACATAACTGAATTTATATGAATTTGCTGTTACCACTTTTTGATTGTGATTTGGGTCACTTGTTGAAATTTTGGTTTATTTTAGCATAGTTTGAGGCTAGGATTAATTACTTGATTTAAAGAATGGCATTGTCTTAATTAGCAGATGAAATTCAGTTAAAGTAGGCTTTCCTTTAAATATGGTTGAAAGTTCAGATAACTTTTTTAGAAAATTATTATTTTCAAAGTTTTCCAAAACAGAAAATCAGAAGGTAATCCAAACATAAGGATTCATTCTTGTGAGCAGCATCCACAGCTAATTTCATGGAAATCTATTCATTACAGTAGTCTCTGATGTATTGGAAACAAAACGGACCCTTCATAGAGTGTCCAAAATGGAAATGGTTCATCTCCCAGTGGCCATTAAATCTTTTCAGTAAATTTCATGGCAATCTTATTATGTTTTGATATTTTGGCCTGACGGTGAATGCCTCGTGGGAAGCAGTACAGTTATCCTTGGATGTTTTTCACAAGTGAAAGTAAGATAGAATGCCAGATAGACAGACAGATTGGGGCTGCATCAGCTCTCACCTGTAGTCTTGAGTTAGGGAAATGACCAAAAAATGATATAATGAATACAAATGCCTGGAATGAGTTTCTTTCATAGGGTGGCTGAGCTTACTTATATAGGAGTAGAGGCTCAGACATCTGGAAAGACCTTGGAATAGAACCACTGCTCCTTGTCAAGATAATCTAGTGGAAGTGGTCCAGGCATCTGATTAGGATGCCTTTTAGTCATCTGTCTGTGGAGGTTTTCCATCATGTCCTACTAGAAGGAGACCACAGCATAGACCCAGAACACACAGGAGGGATTACCTGTCCCATGTGACCTGGGAATGCTTTGAAATACCCTTGGGGGCGTTTGAGGATAAGGCTAGGCAGAATGCTTAGCCTGCTGCCACCATGACCCAGACTTTGGATAAGCATCATAAAATAGATGGATGGATGGTTGGTGCCAGAGAAAAGGTCACAAGGTCCCCAAAACAAGGGGGAAAAGGTCTCTCAAAGTCTCCTTTGAGAGACCTACAAAACCTACAGCAAATTTCAGGCTGTTAAGTTTTGTCATTCTAAAACATCGTGGAGTTTCCAAATCATTAGAATATCTTCTGGGGACCACAAATTATTCATACCAAATTCATGGTGATCTGATTTTGGACTGAAGTGTAAAGTGTGACCAATTCACTGGCCAACATATTCATCCATAGGCAATAGTTGGGCAAAATTCAAGGGTAGTTGTTAAGGGTCGAATTTTTTCTCCTTTCAATTATTCTGTAAATACAGCTGTTCTTGATGGTTTGTGTCAGAAATTTGATATTAATTTGATGGTTAAGTTTGTCCAGCGAATTGTCACCTATTTCTTATCACTTCAACTGGCTGAGGAGAGGGAATCTTGACCCAATAACATTGTGGGGAGCTAGTTTGATTCTAGCTGGGAAGGCAGTATCCACAAAAATTAGACCAGAAAAATTGAATGGCTTCACATTGTTGATAAGACTGAGAAAACAGGACTAATTCCATCCATATTGCTGCAGTTAACAAGTAGTGAACAGTGGATTAAAAGAACAGGGAGTCATTCCATGTGTACCTTGCTGGTCATTTAGAGGTATTTTACAGCTTCACACTGAAGCCACTGTCAAATGTCTCAGTGGAACATGTTAGCTTAAAGTAACAAAACATACAGTACATGACCAGGAGAGCTAGGAAGCCAACAGCTTGTAGTTTAATGATAAAGGTTTCTTTGAAAAAAAGTTTCTGTTTGTAAAACAATTAAAATTCCTACATGAATCATTATGTTTCTTGTTAGTTCCCTCTTGAGCTCTCCCACAGGGTGACATGACTAATTTCTTCCCCGAAATGAAGGGGGTGAGGGGTAACATGATGGAGGTGATATGAAACCTGATGGTCTTCATTCGTGACGGAGGAACATTCCAAGTGGATGATAATAGCGGAGGTTTTATAATCCTGTTCCTATCCGTGATGGATTTCACAGACAATCACAGTCTGCTGCTCACTGCTGTGCTGTTACAGAGGAACCGGGTGACAACTGGAGGAGTTGTGGTCTTCACTTTTCCAACCCCCCTCTGTTCCTGTAAGAAGCATATGTCCTCACCAAATAATGCGTAATGGCAGCAGTTGGTCCGAGTTTGAATTTAATAGACTGACAGTGTTTCAGCACATGAGATTTAAGATAAAAAAAATATATGCTATGTATATTCAGCAGAGGGGAAACACAGCTATTCTCACACTTAAATTTGTAACATGAGCAATAAACAACATACACATATACAGTGTAAAATATACATATTTTGTGTAATTGACCAATTGCTAAACCCAACACCCTGTTACTCTAAGCCTGTCACCTATGCCTATATGCATGTACAGTGATACATGCAGTGGTTTACTGTCGCAGATCTAACTTGAAATTCTTAGGAATATTTGAAACAATGGCTCCTTTATTTTACACAGACCATAGATGATATTCATTTCTAGCTAGTGCCGGTAGATTGTATCAGCTACAGTATTTAAGCAAATGTTAACTCCATTAAAAACACTGTCTCTGGCTGAAATTTTAATGCTTCAAGCTTGTGTAAAACAAAAATGTTGTGTCAAGGGTGTTGCACCTTTTTGCTACACATGATGTAATGCTAAAAATCTGAGGCTAAAGCTATCCCAAACTGAGCCAGCCAGTCCTAGTGAATATGTTACGGGAGTGCCAGGAACATGAGGGAGCGGGTTGGACCCAGGTGCAGACTCAGGAGGCAAAACGGGTTCAATTAACTATTTTATTAAATAAAGGTAAACTCAAAAGGTCAAAGGAAGGCAAGGGTCAAAACCACTAACTTAATAAATAACAAAAATCCAAAATGGAGTCCAAAACATAGAGACAAAAACAAATGACGAGCACAAGAAAGACAGGCAGGCACGGCGGTACACATAGTAACATTCACAATGAACTGACAAGGACAAAAAGGAAACTCACAGACTTTAAAGGGCAGGTAACAAGGAACAGGTGAAACTAATCAGGGCGGGGCAGACAATCAGGAGGGAAAAGAACAACGAGAGGAAGTGTAAAGCATGACAAGATACAAAAGGAAAGGACTACAACATAAAACAGGAAATAAACTAGAAACTTACATGATAACAGAGGAAGTAACTTACAAATATAAACTACAAACTCAAAACCATAACACAGGAAAATAACACTAACACCCTCAACACTGAAACCCTGACAGAATATACTAAGGAAAAATGTATCAGACTGCTATTTCATTTGAACATTGGCTACACAAAAATACATCAGACCGGCACATCTGAGAACTTTGGTTTGCAACATGTCCCCGCCCCTTTCTGGGGGAAAACAAATAAGTAAAAGAAAATTACCAGAATCAAATTAGTTTATAAATTACCCAAAGACACTATGTGAAGTAAATATATGCCCACTCTGCCTGCCATAGAACACACAATACACACAGAAAACATTAATGACCTTGATGACTTATTGCCGGTCTGATGAATAGCTTCCAGGACTGGCAACCATCAGTGAACAAACCGTGAACAGGCTTTGATGCACCCTGCTACCCCACAAACTAGTTAATTTGTGATGCTCCTTGGTCTTAGAAGTAATGCATGATTAGTCTACTACTGCAGAAAGTAAGTGAGTTAGTCAGACATGCTAACAATCCTAGCTTTCATTAGGGTATATAAACACAGTGTTTCTTAAACTTTTGCTTTTTTTCCATAGAGGAGACAATTAGACCTAGAGGTTGGGGGAGGGATACTTCAATATTTCATCAGATATTGTTGTGCTTGGCCCCAGTTGAAACAAATCTGATTCATGACACTCATTGCTTGTCTTGTTTCAACATGAGGTGAGCAGCAATACCAAAACAAAGCATACTATCCCTGTAATTTACGCTAAGTACTGCAATTAGGGAAAGGTCCTTTTAAAAGATTAATCGTTGTTCTTTAATGGTAAAAATAAATCTTCAGCTGAACAGCAATGGTCTTTTCTTCTCATGTTTCTATATATCCCAGTTATGGAGAAGCACGCTCCAGATGCAAAACTGCAAGTCTTTTAAATGATCTGCAGTTATGGAAATCACAAACCAAAGATTAATCACATAATTAATAAGATCTTTTAGTTTAATATTAAATGGAAAAATATTTTCTTATTTTACAACCTGACAATAGTTTCATGTAACCAGATGGTTCTCTTCGATTTGTCTCTGTGTTATTAAATCTAGTAAATCAATGACATTGTTGCATGATTCTGGGGAAACGCTAGTGTCTGATGGAAATTCAATCACTGGTTTAAACTGATTAAGGCTGAAAGCTATGTCATTTTTACTGGCAGTTTGACCATTTTGCCAGATTTATTCACATTTTCTGTTAATTTTTGTTTTTTTGCCCTACTTCAGAGAATGAAATACTGAAATTATTTTGTGACCTCGTGATGCTTTTAGAATAAATCATGAATGGAGGGTTTCGATGTCTGATTAAGTTTGTGCTTTGAGTTTCACCCTCAGCCCTGTATGTTAGCTTATTGGTCATTATGAGAATGCTTTGGCTGTTTGGTGGTTCTGGTTTTGCCCTCAAATGTATTCAAATGCTACCACTCAACAAATTATTGTATTGTATAAGAATGACTTGGACTGAATTGAATCGAATTGACCTGATCCAAGTATCGCCTGATACATCGTTTTCCTCTGCCATAGACCTCCATTGGATCTATGAACTATTTAAAACACACACAGTTACATTAGTCACTGTTGATCTTGCTGACATGTTCCTCATTACAATTAACAAACACCCACACACTGTCTAGCTTCTAAATACTCAGAGCACCAAATGTTTATAAATCCATGGCTGAAAATAGTCCACATCAAATGCACTATTTATGTCTATTTCAGTAATGTTTGCTAAAAACTACAATGCCCAGCTGGTTTAGTAAATGACTGAGCATTAAAAAAAAAAAAAAAATGAAACTATAACTTTATAATAAATTTAAAAAAATGTATGCCTTTGGTATAGGAACTTTGTTGGTTTTATTTTTTCATAGGATTTAGTGGCAGTAAGAAAACTAACCCTGGGTTATTACTGGGTTATTAATGCAGCATGTTACTATTTTCTTTCATGTGTGTGTATTCTCTGATATGAAACTTTTGTTCTACATTATTATTCTGTGCAATTCTGATCCCTCAAGAATCCCTTTCTGCAGCACCGTAAAACATCTGGCTTCACATTTCCTGCACACTCCCAGCAGGCCTATGTAGTTGGCTTCAATATGATATGGTGTAATGTGCTGTATAGACAATTCATCCAACTATCACTTGAAGTGTAATTTTGTTTAAATTAAAATCTTCAGTCTCTCCAGCAGATGTTCACTCACAGGCACCAAATGACAGGTAAGACGATAACCTGGTGGTCTTCCAATCTTTAATGCCCTCAGGCTCTCCCACTGTTCAGTCAAAATTCATCCATTTTCACATTGTATATTTAACATGACTTGAGCTTTAGGCTAAACTCTGCTGTCTATGGGGGTTATTTTGTGGGCATATTCATAGCTTTCTGTAGATTTTGACATTGGGTTCATACTTTTAGAACTTTAGACTTTCTTCTACTCAGGCAGAATTTAGTTAAAGACAGGAGACGCAAGACTCCCAACAGTGGAGGCAATTTTCTTGTCTGCAAACCTCCCATTTTCCATTGTTAGCTTATGGCTTCAGTGTTTTCTTTTGGGCTGTCTTCACTTCGATTCGATGTGAGAGGTTTGTTACACAACTTGCCCATTGAAACTGACACTGAATCATTTAACATATCCTGGTGACTTTGTGGTTTAAGGTGTGCGCTGTATAAAATCTGGCTTTAAGTGTCCTTCCAATTATTTCTTGTTTCTCTCTCTATTTTGACTTGTGCAATAATTGATAATTGTGAAAAAAAATGTAACCAATGATTATTTTTGTAAGATGTTTTCATGTGCATGTAACAGCAAGAGGCCGCACTCCATGGTGAGGTAACTTGGACTGAGCATGGGGTCTGAACTTCTTCCTCCACAGTGTTTATTTTGTGGTTTTGAAAGCCTGTTTAGCTGCTACTTGTAGCAGCATGATACACACCTTCTGCTGTGGTGTTCTCAGGAAACAAAGAAGCCAAAGACATGAAAAAGTAATCAGGAAACTTGGAGCCACGTGCGTACAATGCTGTCAAAAGTCATTATGTTATTTCAAATAGGACTTATAATAATAATAATAATAACTTCACACATACATGTTTATACTGGTATTTCTTTCTTGGCAAGAGTTAGATGTGAAGATTAATACTAGCCTCATACAATAAATATGAAGGCACAGACAGGAGACAGTTAGTTTAGCTTAGCATAAAGACAGGAAACAAGGGGAAACAGCTAGCCTGGATCTGGTACCAAAATCCACTTCTGAAGCTCTTTTTCCCCCAAGTTAGTTACCAGATTTTAGCCTGGCATCTAGTATGACACGAAATCTGTACATTAGTTTGTACAAATTAAACAAATGTTATGTAAAGTGTAAATTGATGAGTTTTATAGCATAGTTTTCCCATAATGTCAAAGGATTCCTTTAAACTAGGGTTAACCAACCCCTTGGAGGGATCCCAAGTTGCCTTAACTGACATTCACCCTTCTGTGCTCAGATTATGAAAAATAATGAGTAATTTTCTTGTCACAGTTGGAATTTTTAGATCCATATTTAAAGAGCAATTTTATCTCAATTAAAGCATTAACACATTTTATTTTATGTTATTTTTTTGCCAGAAACATCTGGCAGGCCAAATTGAACTATGGGCTTTGGGCAGCCCTGCTTTAAACTATATGTTTTGTATTACAGCTGTATTACAACTTTATAGTACTACCTTGCTATTGAGCATTAGGCCTATAAATTTTCTTTATGTACAGGCTTGCTGATTGGCATTAGGGGTTAGGGGTTGCCCATCTAAAAACACTAATTGCATTGAACAAAGGTGTGTGTTAGATTTATTTTCTGCTTTGGAAAAGATGACTCAGATTTGGGCTTTGATCTTTCCGATGACAGCCAGAGCATTAAAGATTGAGCCTTCAGCTGGAGACTCATGTTATACACAGGCATCACAATGTGAAATACATGGCATCTTCCCTCCCATTCATCATTCATGTATTGGATCCATATTTACTTCACCTATCTATGAAAACACACCACTCCCCATATGTTCTCAATTACTCAGTGCTAGCTGTAGCTTTTCACTGATGTGACTGAACGCTCAGCCAGATTTCAGCAGATGTCTGGTTTTTGTTTCATTCCTTTTAGGTAACAATCACTGTTCTCCCTACCAATGAGGGAAGTCGACGATATGCTTTTGCGTGATTCGAAGGTAGTTCCAGGCTAATCCTGGGGAATCCTCTAAGGTAACCTGCCTCTCATATTGTTTTACACGAACACCTGCAAAAAGACCTAGCTCCAGGACAAGGTGATTTCATTTTCCTGTCTACAGATTATCATGATAAAAATGTTCCTACTTTCCGAGCACTTTCGCCATCTTCCTAGAAAGACATCATACCCTCATAAATACAGAGAGAATAATCATCTCCCTTTTAAGCTGTCATGTTGTCTGATTTGTTCAGTTTCAGACTGGATCGCACACCATCAACAGCATCTCCCCGAAGCAGATTTTAAAACAAAGATGTGATGGTGTATGTAATATACTGTGACAAGACATTTTCCAACTGTAGTGACCTGCTGGCTAACAGTGATTCAGAGCATGCCTTCCTCTCTGAATCATATGCCCTCTCTGTCTCAGTGGGACGACCATGAACTTTTCCATATTTTGTCTCTCGTTTAAAAACTTTGTCTGAGGCAGTAACATGCCTACATGACATCTACTGCACCCTGAAGCAGTTCCACACATCAATGCAACTCTACTTCATAAGTGCTGGAAGACATTTCTCACACTATTCCATATATATCGTGGTAATGACATGAATGCTAATATATGATGAAAATTGATACAAATGTTTGGATTTGACCCTAATGCCAAGATTTATGGCAGTTACATATCACTGATTTGAAAGCACATTATGGAGAATTTTCTCTTTTTGTTTTAGTAGCAGTTAAACAGCCAAAGAACAATAAGTCCATTGAATAAGGATCACTCTCATCTCTTGGGAGCATTCCCACAATGTGTACTGTGCGTTGGAAATGACCTAAAGTGAAGTCCTTGGATGCACTACTCCATCCTTGACTTCTTTAAAGAGTACTTTATTATTATGAATTTATGCAGCTGCTTTCATTGAATGCTAACATACTGTAGATGTAAAAAGGCCTCATCGGTGGGTTTTGTCTGTGAGTCAAAGCTGAGAATTTGCTTATAGTGTCTTATTCTGCAGTGAGTCAGCAGGCGGACTTCCACCAGAGCGTGAAATCCTCTGGCTGTGAGCCAAACTGCTTGGGCCACTGAGGCCAACTTTATGATGACGGCCACTCAGACACTGCTTGTTAGAGGACCAGTGCTGCCTCCAAGTGACTGGAAAAGTCCAGTCACTTGTCCAGAGAGAGAGAGAGAGA
>JBBPCS010000374.1:10757998-10781468 GCA_037974645.1 Hollardia meadi | reverse complement strand
ACACACACACACACACACACACACACACACACACACACACACACACACACACACACACACACACACACAATAAGGTTTAACAGAACCCCAGACCCTGGCTAACTCACAGAGTGATGCTGAGTGTGAGGCTGGATAAATGGAGCACAGAGGTGATGAGTAAAGAAACCATCTTGAGCCAGACAATCAATCCTTTGCACTCCAAGAGGTGGTACTGTTGAAGCCTTTCCTAATGATGCCCATTCACCACAATGAAAACAGCTTCAATGGGGCTGGAAAGGAATTGAAGTGGTCATTCACTCACACATAAGGAAATATACAGTACATGGTAGCATAATAAGGTAGCCATCTGTGAGGAAGGGGATGGAGAGTGTTGGAGAAAGCCACAAAGGCTGTGGGGTATTTAGACCTGATCCAGGGCCGTATACTGTGTTTTACAGTCTTGCATGGCACGCATCTGTGAGGTGGGAAGCACTACCAACAGGGTAAAGAACCTTAAGCGATATTTTTATAAGCTGAGGAACTGAAAAACTGACCCTTTAAGAAGACAAAAGTGGATACAAGTTGTTACCAGTCTGCTCAATCCTGCCGCCGTGCAATTTTTGGAGCTTGCTCCTACAAAGTTGGCTGTGAGAGGCCCAATATAAATAAACGGCTGGTCAAATAGTGACACAACTGCTACAAAGCATTTTGTACAGTTTTACAGGTGTTCAGCCTTTGGTCACATATTGTGGCACCGATTGTCTTCCCCTCCAGTGGGCATGGTATTCAAAGTATGATGCGTTGCGCTATGAAGAATGTCTTCTTAGTGATTTCTTATCTGGAAAGCAAGACAAAAAGTCTACATATGCTGGATTTGCAAATGGTAAGATTGTTATAAGATTATTTTTATATCTAAATGTGCTCAAGAATTCAAAAAAGATAACATCAAATTGAAATGCATAATGTGATGCTAAGCCGAAAACACAGTTTGTTGTGATGAAATCTTGTCCCGGCCCTTTTTTCCCCCATAACAATCAGATGAGGGCCTTAAATTATGAAAGGTTGAGAACCCCTGGGTTATGTGGTATTGTCTCATTGGACTTGTTGCAGCTCATACTTGTACAACTTACACCAATTCAGACATGAACACATGTAGTTGAATGAGTGTCAAACACAGAGACAGTGACTCACGTAAGCAGACTACATTCACTTGTGCACAGACACAGACATAATCTTTGGTAGTGATGAAGAATGAGCCAGACTCCTCATGTTTGGTATCATCTCTATCTAAGAGGATACTACCATAGTCATGAGATCAGGGATGGGTTCCCTGAAGCAGAATGACTGAGCAGACCTTCACGCCCACTTTGTTCCTCTGTCCCCTCAGATTTGTCTGTCTGGACCAGCCTGTGCAGGTTCGCCTGGGGGTTGTGTAAATACACACTAACTCTGGGTGGGATGGAATCTCAAAGGGATTTTCCATGACTAGCCCCGGTGAATGGAGCGCTCCTTGATAAACAAATGCATTGTCCTCCTCCCTGTTACAGTTGTTTAGGTAGCGTCGGTAGGAAGTTGAAAGTCCTATTTTCAAATCATCTTTATTGTTGCTGCAACCCCCAATTTCTGTCACAACATTATTGGGTTTCCATATGATGTGGTTGTTTGTTGTGATGGGGATTCCTTCCTACTGATGTCATCTGGACCAAGGCCACAGGGACCAATTAATATCTGTTTTTAGAAGAATTGTTTTACTGAAATGAAACATTAAACTTGCCAGAATCACTATCTAACCACATTATCTCACACTGAATAACCGCAGTTAGAAATATAAACTATAGAATCTTTACAATGCAATTTATCATTATACAGTATATATATATAAATATATATAGCGCTGCCATCTGGCTTGCCCTTTTTGATGAGTGTGTTGATGAAATCTATTCAACAAGAGGCAGATTTCACTCAGATCCTTGATTCATTTGCATGTTGTCATTGTGACTTGCCTGTTTGCACAAAACACAGACTCCATCTTTCCTCCTGTCACAGCAAGTCCAACAACAATATTAGATGTTTCTCTAATAACTCCCAGATGAAAGTCATAAATAATCATCTCCTTCATGTCGAACAGCCCATCTGCGTCTGCTCAGTGACAGGCGGGTTGCCAACATGATTCCTCTCAAAGCCACATTGACGGGGGAATATTAATAAATGTCATCAGACTTCGCCATCCAGATTTATGAGTTTAGACCTCAGTGTTGCTCTGGGCATGATATGACCCAACCAGGAAGCTCCCGAAACTTCTGCCAGAATAGAGAGGAGTGATTTTTGAAAAGCTTTACCTAGGAGATATTACATTTTGTCCTTTTGAGCTCACGTTGCTCTTCACAACAAGATAAAGTGTTGAAAGATAGATGCTAAGACATCAATCTCTCTATCTCTGGTGCACCTTTTAGCTAAGAAAAGCTTCCTTCAGTTCATCTGAAACCCTTAATACTTTCACTGCACTCACCTTATCTCTGTCAGTTAGAGCCACAGCATTAGGCAATTATCCGACATAGTAAATGCATGACATCATCACCAGTGTATCCCCCTGATTGATGTCTGTTTTTGTAGACTGACCCACAACACGGCCCTGGTTAGTAAGGGTCATTTGTCATGACCTTTACGTGTGTGTGCGGTCCCACATGAATAATATATTGACACCAGAGCCACAGCACAGTTAAATTAATTAAACTATTATCTGCAGGCAATAAAGCGTACAGGACATAACTGACCTTTTTGAATAACTCTATACATTACAAAATCCCATTCAAATGCATCAAAGCTATGCTGGACTCTTTGGGGAGTGAATATTATCCCTGGCATCGCATCCTGCTTACATAATAAGCTCTTGTATTTAGTAGTATAGACATTATTAAATCACAGACATGCAAAGTTTGCAAGCCACAAGTATTTCCTGTTTGCGCTTGTATCAGTTTATAAGGGCTTGAGAGCTCACCAAGATTTTAAACTGTCACTATTCTGATACCAAGGCTGCCATCTAGTGTTAGTAAGTCTGGTACTACAGCCAGGAGCCAAGAGCCATTTAAAACAGTGTATGGAAACTGTATGGAATTGCCTTGAGGTAACTATGTGCAGCATACCTCCCAAATATCTATCTATCTATCTATCTATCTTGTTTCACATTTTTCTGAAGTTGCTTAAACTCCTGCAAGCTCCTAGTGTGTAGTAACAGTAAGAGCAACTTGCTTATACAAGGTAATATCTTATACCAAAAATATATGTGAACAACGTGGGGAGAATAAGCACAAGTCAGTGTGGTCACATGTGGTCAAAATGTGGAATATCCCAAAATATTCACAGTAACATCACCTACTAAAGGTGGCGGTTCTGTCTTTCTTGGCTGCACCTCCGTAGCTTTTTTAAAGTACTTACTACATTTTAGAGTAGGAAAAAGAGGCAAAAGAAGCCTTTTTGGGAGATCTTTTTTGGAATATGCAGCCATTCAAATGAAGCCAAATGCTAAAGGTCCAAATGCGTGCAAGTTAATATTCTCAGCTTCATTCCGTGTCTGCTTTAGCTTATGAATTAAAAACTTTATTGCCCTTTGAGGGAAACTGCTTTTCCAAATGAGCCTTATAAAAACATCTTACACATAAAACACAAACAGACTAGCACTGCCATCAAAACACAAAACATCAAGACAGCATATTTTTGAAAAAGGGCACATGTGAGGATGACCTCCAGAGAGGTCAAAGGGCAGGTTCAGTTACAGAACAATCCTAACGCTGGTGGAGATTCAATAACTTTCGGACATTTCAATATTCAGTATACAAAATGGTTACCCGAGTGAAATGTAGTCATGTTCAGGTGAGCATGGTTTGAAAAGTTTGTGGTACAAAATGAAACATGCCATGGACACAGTAGGCCAAAATCTTTAAAATAACATTAATATTTCACGATAGGTCAGCGACGTCAAAACTGATTACTCTCCTGTGATGATTTATGTGTCTGTGTGTGTTCCTTCTGCAGGTCAGTCTGCATTCCTTCGGCTCAGAGTTTCATGACGTGGCAGACGGGTAAGGCAGACTTTATCCCACTCCAAATTATACTACAGGACATTTTTCTCCTGGGTTCCATATTTACACTAGCTCAGTGAGGTCTGGTTCACTCAAGCAGGACTGTTGTATATCAACACAAGTAAAAACATTAGGCCCAAAAGTCATTGATTTGCTGAAAAATACAGTAGAGTTTTCGAATAAATCCTTATTTTAGCCTATTGTAGCTTATTTTGCCTGCTTTTTCTGCCAAAATGGCAAAAACAGGACAACTGTACCAACTGTACATCCGTTCCTCAAACTTCCTACTCTAATCATCACATGGAATCACGTGGAGTAATGGCAGGTTTCATGAACTACATGAAGAAAAAAAAAGTTTTCTAATGTATCAAACCAAAAAATATGGCAAATGTATGAATGAAATTCAACAGAACTTAATAGGTTTCGAAAGACAGTAATTTTTTCATTCACATATGGCTAAAAAACATTAACAAAACACATCATAAACAATAGAAGTCCTGTGCATGAAGCAACAGAGCAGCATGCAAACAGGCCTCTTAATACTACAATCATTTGTCAAGAAACTTAAAAAAGAATTATAACATTGTATAACAAATTGCATCCAGTGCATATCAATGTGTGTACATGCTAAAATAAGGTATCTCAAAGTATATTTATTACATCTAATTATATCTTAGCAATGAGGCAATCTGATTAGACTATAATTTGTAAAAAAAAACGGTGACTCCAAGAAACAGGCAAATCAAACTGCAGGTGGCACTGCTGATTGAGTGAGACGACAGCGGGGAGGACACGGTGAGTGTGATTCCTGGCCTACAGCGTTCACAGTCTTTATCACAGAAGAAGCAGGAGTTCATGTTGTGCAGAATATCTGAGTTGTATGTTCTTGTTGCTTGTCTCGCTGTGAGACAGGCAGAATAATTATAAGATATTATGACTGTAATAGCATCGTTAAAACAGCGTATTATATTGCAGTTTATGGTTTATGGTTTAAAAAATAATTTCACATGAAACTGTACTTACTAGGTTCATAGTAGTCGTAAATCCGCACCACAGCATCCTGTACATGGGCCACTTTGTAATCTCTAAAGACCGGAAGTCTGATGCAAACCTCTGACTTGGTAACCTGAAAATGGAACCAGAAAAGTGAAGGATTACGTGAGGGAAAACGCATGTACCTGATGTAGGAAATCATTTTTTCTCTTATTTTAAGAAGGCTGTGGTGGGAGGAGAGAAGAAGAAGAAGAGTAAGAAGAAGAAGAATATTGTCCTATATGCGATAAATGTTTAAGTCTAAGGAACTTCTGTTTCGTTAAAAACCTTTTTTCTTTCGTTTAAATCTGTCAGTACTGCGACAGACAACTATCAAAGCCTAGATATCTAGTATTTTCCCCTAAGACCAGTTTGATGTGTCGGTTAGGTTAGCTGAACCTAGCCTAGCTAAGCTAAATACTGTCAGTTGTGATATCCTGTAGCTAGCTAGCCTTTTTTCAGTTAGACTACATGAGGACTGGCATTTTGGGTGCTAATTTATTCAATTGGTTTTAGTATTGTGTATCTGCACATGCTAACTGTACTGTATTTTATTCTACTTGTACAAGCACCTTGTAACCTTGTTTAAAAAAGGGTTCTCTATGAATAATTATTAGGCTATACTGCTTTCATGCAAGGAATTAAACTGTCATAAAAGAGAAGTAGCGTTATTTAAGTAATCTCAGTATTTTTCTCTGACTGTGGGGTTTAAATGACCCGAGGAGGAGTTTCAGTCAAAAATGACCATTTACACATGATAGGTTTCAAAGGATAATTCTGATATTTCTAGACTCATCTTGTTGGGAAATAAAAATTATAAGAAGAATTAATGTAAATAAAAACAAGTTCTGGCTTCTTTTGTTGGGCTAGACAAAAATGTCTTCTGCATATTCAGCCCTGGTTCTCAGACTCCACACATTTAAATTTAACTTGGCTTGTTGTTGACAAAATGTTTGTACAACTGAAACACAATTCAATTCTTAATGCCGGACCATGAAATGATGACGTGATGAACCACTTACTGAATCTAGGTAGAGGCTGGCTTTCTCAGGCAGTATCTCCACCTTTCGGATAATATCTGTTGGTGCAGCAGCTCCAGGAGAGAGACTGAAACCACTGAGCATGCCCACATCCAATATGACCATGCCTGTATGAGGTATCACCTGATTGTCCTTTAATCTACAGTGGAGCAAAGCAAGGGGGCCATATGATTTGAGCCCATTGTTTTACAGAATGTTTGACATACAGGCATATTTTACAATAGATATTGAAAATTGAAATGAACTTGACGCACTGGTCTCTGTGTGTAATAGTACTTACCTCGTGCATATAGACAACAGCATGTGATTGTGGTCTCTTTCCTTAGTGACATCCACATTCAATGAGAAAGCCTCCTTGTCTGTGGTGTGCTGGAGGTTCTGTGAAAATGCTTTGCTCTCCAGGTTGTAAAAGATATTCATCTGGAAGGATTCATGGAGATGTTTAAAAGTGTAAAAAGTTGGATTTAGCGGTTAGATAAAAAGCTTAATTTTACTGTGCCGCCTGATGGCAAAACCAGAGATTATATGAGTCTGCAATGTAGATGATTACGTGCAAATGCCTCAAGGCTACAAAAATAGTATCTGCTACAGTATTGAGGAAAAAAACTTGCAATGAAATAAAGATTGAATCCCTGTTTATGTGTCCCAGCATCAAAGTATTGAAGGACATGCAATAGAATGGGTTTTGGAACAGTAGACAACAGACTACAATATTGAACACAGTGAAAAGATTAACCTTTCACCTCCACCGAGTGATTTTATCTGGACACACTGAACGCAGACAGGACATGAAGCTACAGTATGTGTTCCAGATGTTAATTGCTGGGAGTCCATTATCATGCTACATTTGCATTTAGCTTTTTAGGTTTAGCATTTACAATGCAGGACATTGTAAAGCTGTCGTGCACAGGTGCTGCGTTCAATTTATTCTGGTCATTCTTTATGTTTAGCTGAATATGGTGGAGGTCTGAAAACATTGCTGCAGTATAATAAGCAGTTAGTGTTATTTTCCTTAAACAAGGATAGGTATAGCAGACTGTAATGAATGCACAGTAGTATAGCACAGACAGTACCTGAAATATTGCAAATCCTCTTCCTTCCATGTATATATTAAGATTTACATCTTTGTCAACATTAATCTAAGAAACAAAATAAAAGGAAGACAATAAAGAAAATCCAGGATGACAATAGTATAGTCACATTGTACAGAAATTGGAAATTACAGCATCATATTAAATATCTAATATATCAAATCACATATATATTTGTCAACAAGCATGGGATTTTACTCAGATCTGTCACCTTTTGGCTCTGATAAGCCTGAAAGTTGGTGGAGTTGATGCGAAATAGTGAGACAAATGAAGATGTTGGGGCGGATATACTGAGCCTGAGGTCAATGGCGTTGGAACCACTGAAGGCAGCGTAGTAAGCCAGAGCCTGGAGGGCAATGACTGTGTCCTGAGAAGGAAAAGAGTAGTAGGTAAAAAAAAAAAAAACTGCATCTGGATTATATCTCATTACGTATCATTTGGTGAAGAATTGGGGGATATTATTTGCAATATGGTACCACAGTTGACTAAAACTTAACCAATTCATTAATAAACTGAATATGTATAATTTATCAGATTGCATAAAACATAATTATAAATTATGACCAAGCACACTACTGGGAAATCAGACCAAAGCCCCACAACATAACTCAAAGCACATAAAGCCCAACCTAACTAGCTGGCTCCAATCTCTATTCCAGTCTCTATTCCATCAGTTGATCAGACAGCAACTAAACTTCACTTGCAGCAACTCGACCATGCCACATTTTAACACCTCACACATGAGGATGCTAAAAACTTTGAGCAAACGCGTCTTATTGTATTTCCAGCTGCACAGTTAAATATCACTTTCTCGAGTAACAGAAAAAGGTGAAGTGGCACCTGTGTTGTCCCATAGCCTCCTAGATGGTTTCTCTGCTTGCTTAACCATTTCATGACGTCGATGCCCTCCACCAAGCTGCCACGCCTAAAGAGAGCCAGCAGCACGTAAGAGGTCATCTCGATCTGCGCTGAGTGAGGCTGCCAGTCATGTGACTCCAGGCCAGCTGAGGAGCTCCACATCATGACTCCATCTTTGAAAACAAAATGACAATGAAATCAACATAAGCTTGGAACGTACTGTTCCTACAGATTCGTCATGCTGCTCAATTAAAAACAAATATACATATAAATCTTTGATGGTGAGGCATTAAAGTATATATATATATGACGTTTGCATATTCTTGAACATAAATCAACAGACTACCTTCACTAAATCTGCCATGAGTTTTTGTGCCTCAAACATATGGAACTTCTCTACAACACATTCTCAAGATCGACACTTTCACAGCCCCTGGACAATTCAAGACAATGATTTCAAGCCACCTCACCTCAGTGTGCAGTTGTTTTTATTTTATAGTATTTTTACTTTGGAAATTTTTAACCTTGCATATTTTTTTAAATAAATAAATCTCTCAATCTCAACATCATTGCAAATGAGAGAAACCTCAAAGATTTTCGAGGCTTAAATACAGGTTTGAATTGGATTTTTTTTTTTTTTTTAAATAAATTACCTCTGTATTCTGCTCTCCTGCTGAGCTCATTCAGGGCTGTGCCAGCTACAGGACTATTGGCCAGAGCTAAAGCATAGGCCACCAGACACAGGCTGTAGTTACTGACCCCTCCACTGGAAACTTTGTCCTCCAGGTATTTCTGGGCCAGAGACATATTACCTGGGTACATGTCCTTCACACAGAGGCACCAGACAAAATATTGTTACAGTGAACTAATTTCTTCTTGTCATATTTAATACAGTATGCAGCACTGATTTATTCCCTGACTCACCACATAGCTCTCGTCCTCCAGCAGTGCCATCAGTACATAGGCAGTGAGTGCCACTGAACCATTATCCAGTCCACCCTGCATCTCCGTGTGGATCATCCTGCCCACCTCACTGAACTCTCCCTGGGGCCCCTGGTGTTTCAAGAGCCAAGTCATGGCCCTGGTCAGGACACTCTGGTTCACCTGCATGTAGGTCTGAGCCTGGAGAAAGCACCTCAACACAAAAGCTGTCAACCTGGGACCACAGAAAATAGAAGGAGCATTTAATTAAAGCACTTTTAACATTCTAAATAGGGACCTAAGATAAAAAAAAGTTGCAAAATAAAAAACAAAACAAAGCTTAGCTTGGTGACATACCAAGTGCTACCAGAGGTGTCACTGGCTCCAAAAGCACTGAACGAACCATCATCTCGTTGGTAGGACAGTTGTCTCTGATATCCTTAAAGCAGAAAATGTGACACACCACTCAAAAGATGCCCTATTGCATCTAAGTCGCACATGAAATAAACCTGCCCATAGATTATACTGTATAAACCACATTTACTGTATGTCAGTGACTCGTGTTGAGACTGCTTACCTTCCTTCATGTAGCTCAGAGCCCTGCTCCTGATCTCCTTGTTGTCCTGGGTCGACTTGTCCAGGTACTGGAGAACATAAATACTTGGAGCAAAGTGGATCATGTTCTGCTCCCCACAACCAAGAGGCATCTGAACCAGCGAATCCAAGTGGCTGATGGACAAGGCCAAGATATCACCTGTGTAAAGCAATACAGCAGAGGGGAAGGAGGAAGGATTGAACTGTTGCACAACAAGTTTACTAAAACGTTTCAGACTGAAGGGAACTAAAAAGAGGACAAAAAGTGTCTGTGAATCAGTATACCGTTTCCCACCTTCATCAAATACCACTGTTAAGGAAATAAAATTGGCATGTGTTGCTTGTTCTGGTATTTAGAAGCAGTTTAGTTTTAATAACTAATAAATGCCTTCAGGAAAACCCTGAAATCCGCCACCATAGTTCAATTGTGGCAAACTATTGACCTAAATGTAATATAAAATATTTTTTAAATGGCTGCTTGAAAAGTCACAGCAACGATTTAAGTTACCAAGTATGGAAGGATGATGAAGAAACTATAAAACACCATCACAAACAGAAAGCTACACGAGAAAGAAAAACTCCAACCTCATATTTTCTTGATGTTTAATAAAGCTCAATATCACAAGTACAGAAACCCCAAATTTAGCTCCAACTGACGATAATACCAAGGCTTGAATTTCTACCATGACAAATGCCCAACATCCCTCAACCTCAATGGAGCCGAGCCAAACAGTCTGACAGCTGCCCGCAATAAACATTCCCGTTTGATGTCCGCCGTCTCCATTTTTAAACATACAACATCTAAATGTTTTCAGGACAGCTTTGATGTGCATATACCCAAGCTCATCATCTAAACACAAAGGAAAAATACGAGCACATATAACACATGCATAAATGACTAAAAAGTAAACATGAACCGCATTCAAAAGGAACTGCCACTGGCCCATCGGGAAGGACAAATAATAGACGTACCAACCAACGCCACATAGGCCCTCTGGCTGCCCGCTACCACATCTGGTGGTAAGGAGAAGGAGACGGATCTGGAATTGTTGTGTTTCACCGGTGCCAGCTCCAGGAACAGAGTCTCTGAGAAGGACTGTTCAACTCCCTCAGGCTTCAGGAACATGGAGATAACCCACTGTTATCATAGGATTCATTGTATGCCACGCAGCACCATATCCTTCAGTCTAAGCACACTTTATTATTTATGTTCAGCAAAAAAGAGGATTTGAGCCAGCAACCTCTTTGTCACAACTCCACTATCCTCAACCTTACTTATACCGCACACACTAAATTCATAGATATTTTCCAATGTTTCCATCATAACACACCTTCACAAGCACTCTCCAAACAAGGCTGTCTGAGGCCTCCGCAGATACGGCGTCCACAGATATTTCCATCATGCCCAGAGACACCGGCCGTATAGGGAACAGCGCTGAAGCAGACACATGACTCCCTAAGGTGAGCTTTTGGGCATTTACCACAGAGACATCTCCTCGGTCTACCAAAACAAACTCAAAGGCCTCACTCTGTGCTAGCAGCAGGATGACCTGTGGAGACAAACAAATGGGAGCACAGTGACAGTGTTTATTACAACAGGTGGGGTAATTTACCTGTCCGATTTTAGCAGAATATTCCACACATTATTCCTTCATACCTCTATGTCGTGCTCTAAATGATTGATGAGGTTCACCTCCAGCACAATCTCCTCTCCTCTGATGAGGTATGATGGGCCATCCAGAGACAAGGAAAAATCTTTGGACACACTCAACTGTGTGAGAGAGAACATAAACCAATTCAAAAGTAACAGGATATTAAAAGTTAGGCAACAGGTCTCTGCACTTTAGTCCTGTACATTAGGTTAGGTTAGATTTCTTTAAAAGAGAACTTGTGTATCATTGATAAACCGTACGTAAATTGACCTCTTTATTTACATTCATGGTTCCTGGGGGATGAATCCTAATAAATCCATCAGATTTCTAATTGTGGTTCCAAGTGGAATGTCTGAACAACTATTGGACGATTGCCGTAAAATTTGGCACACACATTCACGTTCCTTTCAGGATGAATTGCAATTACTTTGGTGCCCCTCTTACCTCCCATTTCCTCAAGCCTCATCATCTGTTTAAATTTGTCCAATACTTTGGTTTATGACTAAATATCTGCAGAACTAATGTGACCCATCATCTTCAACTGCATTTCTTGTTAAGTACAAATTATCGAATGCTAGCATGCTTACAAGCTAAACTAAGATGGTGAACATGGTAAAAATTGTACCTGCTAAACATCCATATTCTACCATTGTTAGTGTGAGCATGTTAGCATTTTAAAGTTTTTCTTAAACACTGCATCACAGAGCCGCATGGCTGTAGCCACTTGTTTTGCTGTGATGCTCATCACCATCAAAATGGCAAAATATCCAGTCATTTTAAGGTTTGAAACTTTGCTACAAAGTTAAATGTAAAAATCACGTTCAGTGTCTCCTTTTCAGTACAGACACAGAAGCACAACATCTTCTTTGCAAAAGGAAGATTTGTGGGAAATGCAAACGCCAAATTTGACAAACATCACTGTTATATAGACGCACAAAGTGTGTACGTTGTTACCTTCTGTGGTACAGGAGTGAAGCCCAAACCCAGGTTGTCTGACATCACCAGTGCAACAGCTGTCAAAGAAGTAACACCATCTGGCACAGACATTTTCTCACTTGTCCATGTTTTCTCACTGACAAAAGTGGCAGAAAAATAGAATAACATTGAGTTTATTTAGCAGGCTTTAAAATGTGCATGCAGTGAACTTTGCTTATTTGACAATACTAATAACTTGAATCACCTTCCTATTTCCATCATAAGCACTGTTCAGCACTTACCTAACATTAGTGTCTATCCACAACAAGGATTCATTGTCATCCATCCAGTGGCTCCAGTTTCTCTCTACCATTAAGGCATCTCGTTCTTAAAAACCCAGAAGAAGAGGAATAAGAGACCAGAGGAAGCTCAGATTGTACGAATATCTGAGAATGAGGATTAAATCCAGAGGTATTGAAAGCATGGGACCAATCCAATATGCTAAATGGCCACAAGAGGAATCCAAATGCTATACTAAAAGGATCACATTGATTCACTGTTTTATTTATCATCATACCATTTTTAGGTCCATCGGGCTGCTTTTTCTTATGTAGAATGGCATTGGTGAGCATCTTAACATTACATTCCTATAGAGAGAAAGACACACAAAAAAATGATAGCAACGGCCAATTTGTTATATTAACTCCAAAAAATAAAGCTATAAACGGTGTTTGTAGATGTAAAACAGCATGAACACATGTACTGGGATGTCCACTATCAGATCATGCATCATTAGTGTGCCTGTAAAAGAAATATAGGTCAGATCTTGGCAGGTGATGTAAGGAGTAAAAACAGTCTCATCTTTGTCGTTGCCTGAGGAAATCTCGCTTTTTAAAATGATCTATTCTGCCAGACACAATACACGCCGGCAGAGCGTTGGAGAGGAGGAAAGGTCATCTTAAGAGGGAGAAGCTTTGTTTCCTCCATCTTGCATCCATTAATAACCCTCAGGTCCTGCACCTAACACGCTAGAGTTACCAGCTCTTCGAAACAGCAGTCATCTCCTAACAAAGCAGACAGATAGGTTACATCCAGACTAACCGGTTTAGTGGTCACACACTGAATACCCATACAGTATCTAACTGGTAAAAGGTGAGACTAGGAAGAATTTATACCAGATTAAGGGGACTGGGAATCTTCCAGCCTTGTAATTCAACTGTGAAATGGACAAAGGAGAAATGGCACAAATCTGACAGTATCTAAACAGATGACTTTCTGAAGGAGGTTCACAGAAGTTTGAGTTTCAGAGATTCTATTTTGCCCTTTAGTCTAAAGATACAGTATTAACGTTTAAACCTTTAGGCTTTGGCAAATCAAAAGGGTCGTCATACCTGCTTCACTGTCAAGTCGAGGTTAGTGTGCGGAGTGTCACCATGCGTCCCCATTACCACGATTCCTACCTGGGACCTGGGTTCAAGGGCAGTCACAGTGAGCGATACCTGCTCACCTGGCTGGGCTTTGTCACTGCTCCAGTTTAGAGATACCTGAGGACACACATACAGTCACAGACGTGTCCAGGAGAATCATGTGCCTATTAAAACATGATAGAATACATTGAAAAAAGAAAATAAAGTACATAGTTGTGTTGGTTGATGGGTATGTGCGCTGTGTCACTGATGACCTCCCCATCAGAGAGGATGCAGTAGACAGTCACACATGCCTCGGGAGACCAGGACACTGTTGGTGTGAGAGAAAAAGAGGAGGAAGTCTTTGTCCCAGCGGCCACCACTTGACCTTTAGAGCTAACCTGAAAGGACAACAATACACGGGAAGTATTCATTCTTTGGATTTAACCAAACTTCTTTGAGGAATTTTAAGAAGTAACAGTGACATCCTTAAGTTCCCATAATTATATTTACATTTGCATTCTGTGTAGCATACTAAGCACAGAATGTAAAAATCATTTCTGAACAATGGAAATTACTGATACTCCACAGTGATTGGTGAATAAATTCAGTCTCAGAGTTCACAGATCCACAAAGATGATATATTCTCTATTATGTAAAAGTATAAGTAAAATGGTAAAATAGTAGTAAAATGGGAATCAGCACTAAATGTAGATATATTGCAGGAGGATCTGGGTTACACAACACACACAAACTCCAGCAAATGGAATGAATTGGGTTGGAAAATTTGCATTTGGTTTTTCATCATACTTCATAATAAAAATAATCAACTCCATACTAATAGAAGTATTGGAGGTTGTGTGGGCACATGTTTTTGGTCATGTGAAAATGATAAGATATACTGGGAGACACATTTTAGGTTTTGTGACTTCTTGAAACAGTCGGGTATTGTGTCTTGGATTGACAACAGAGGATGTAGCATTGAGAGCTGACCAGTAACTCTGTAAAATTCTACTGGTTAATAACTGGTGTAAAATGGATGGACACAGTAGCAGATATATACAGTATATGATGCAAAACTAATGGTTTTATTGAGGCGTAAGGAGGAGACCTGAGATCAAATGGAAGAAATGGATCCTCGTCACCAAAATCATATCTGAGTCTGGGTAGATTTAAGGTTCCCATGCTTTGTTATGTTTTCTGCTTCATACAATACTTAAAATGTTAGCAATAGAAGATGACAATAAAACTACGTCACCATTACAGCAAACACAAATGTATTTTGATTTTTACCCGGATGTAAACAGTAAGTTTTAATTCTCCGTTACTTTCTTTTGATTCATTAACCAAACCCATGAGAAGAAATCATAATATATATAAACTCCTGTGACTTCTATGAAGTTCGACAGCATTTTTGCTGTAAGATTCTTCATGCAGAGATGCAGAAAAGAACATTTTATTTGCAGATGATGACGTTTGATATATTTGCCAAAACATACCACAAAGTGCAGTTGAGTTTGTTGAAAGGTGCTCTCCACATCTAGTTGAAGAGGCAATCCAATCTGAGGAGTTAAAAGTCTTGTGTGAATTATGTCTTGGTTGCATAAATAACATAATTTAGGCTTGTTTGCAATATGATTCCTTTTATAATGTACTGCAGTGGTACAAAGTTTCTGTTGAGAGTTACCTGTGCAGGTAAGGTGTTGATTGGGAAGATTTGAATATATGAGCCACTAGGAGAAGAGTAGTTGTTGTAGACCCTCAGAGTCTCCTCACTGGATTGAAATTTTGCCTGAATATAAAACACAAGTTACCAAAAATATGAGCCTGTGAACTAAACTAATGATCTGGGATACAAACCAGATATCATCAATCTTTGTGTATTCTTTGCACTGATGTTTGTTAGTTTTTTGTCAGACAGGAACCTTACATGGTCAGATCTGTTGTATAATCTATTTTAGAATGTTTACACAAGTCTACAGGTCCTGGGGTCATTTTCTTAATGTGTAATCCTACTGTACTGAAACTACTCATCTTATACACAACAAAACTGCTTTTCCCAGAGGACCAACATTCCAGGTACCATAAGTCCAAATACCCACCCGAATAAAAAGCATCACGACGTCATCCTGTAATTTAAACTTAATGTGGATGTTCCCGTCCTCGGGCACTGGAAGTGTCAGAGTTGTAGCTTCACCATTCATCATGGATGTTCTCTGAGTGACTTCAATCACAGCAGAGTACATTAGATCCACTGAGCCGAGTGGCTTTCTGTCATATCTAGAGATCCTTAGCTGTGGAGTATAAGCGGAGAAGGTAGGTAGCTCATAGACATAACAGTTCAAAATAAATCTCAAATTAACAGAATGATATTAATTGACCCACTTTTGAAGAGAAGTGTAATGATGGCTTTAGTGCAGGTGGAAAATCGTGGAACTGAAGCTGGAATGTGTTCTTCATAAGTTGGACTTCAACTGTTTTGTTCACTTTAAATCCTTGTGTGACAAGATATAACAGAATAAGGTGAGGACACAACTGAGATGCAGACTATGCTTAAAATAAATTCAAAATATATCTTACCTGTAGAGTTGTCAGTAACACAGGCTGCAACATGTAACCGGCCGTCACTTCTAATTCCTGATGAAGTGTAAAGGGCTTGAAGCAGATCTCTGCTGAAGAAAAACTGGGTTGACCCATAGATCTGAAAAACAGCGGTGAAACAATGCAGTTTAGCATGCAAATACTTATATACTTATAAATAATAGTAAGTGTTGGCTACAAGCACCAAGATTCTACTTGTAGTGTCCATTCTTTCAGAAATGAGCTACAGCGATAATCAAACCTCACCTCTTTTGTTTGTGTTTGCATGACTGGAGAGGCTGCATTGTGCATAAGAGACACCAGAGTGACTGAGGCAACTAGCGTTCCATGTACAGGTTGTCCACTGGGGTAACTACAGGAGAAAAAAAACAGTAGTACTGTATTCCTGCTTAACATATATGTAAATGTGATATTATTGATTTGCATGAGCTAACTGTACTCACAGCGCTCTCACTAATCCCGAGATGTCACCTCCAACGAGTACCTGTGGAGGTGTCTTGAACAACATTTCAAAGTGAGGACGCTCTGCAACAGAAGAGCAGTAAAATTAAGAAAAGAACAGAAATTAAGTTAATTTATCTGCAGCAGTGTTAGCAGCTCTGTGAGACTGTAGCTTACAGTAGGAACAGCAGTACTTTCATCAGCATGCTAACATGCTCACAGTGACATGGCTAACATCTTAATATTGAGTAGGGATGCACGATATGCATTTTTTTCCCCCGATAATTACCTGGCCAATCAAATGACCGATTTGTATTTTAAAAACAAGTTCATAACCTTTATGCCCTCATGAGGATAAGAAAGGCTAAGATGTGGTGAGCGAAGATGCTGGATTTAATATTCCATAGCTCTAAAAAGATTTGTTGTGTTCAAACTCAAAGACTTTCCCTCCTCTCTAAACCCATGTGGAACATGTATTGCCAATTATGTTCTCTTCCTTTGAAACTGTTAAAACCGTTCACATCAGCAACAACATGTTTGGCTCTCTAGTCTACACTGCGAGGCTCTACCCAGGTGCAGCAGTTTGTCCACAATTTAGCTTTGTATCGTGGCTCTATTTAGCAGCTACAATTTCATTAATGGGGCAAAAATTTATCAGTTCGATATACATAATATTTAGAAGATATGTTTACCCTGTTACTTTGCTAATTAGCACTAAACACCAAGTACAACTGAGGCTGTTGTTGGTAATCTCAATGGTTTTGCAAGTATTTCATAAACCAAAGTGTTGGACGAATAAGAACTTTGACTTGATGGTGGCACTAGAAGCAAAGTCAGCTGATTGCAAAGTGTTTATAATGTATCCTTTAGGGAACTTGAATATGTGTACCAAATTTAATTGTAATCCATCCAGCAGTTGTTGAGATATTTTAGTAAAACCTACAATGGCAACCTCCTGATGACCCTAGAGAGGAAAAGATTGATACATTGGGAAATATGAATTTCTGTACAATATTTTTATGGCAATCCATACATACATGGACCAACCAATAGTGCAAACCATTAGAGATGCTGGCATGGCTAAGAAATAATATTGCAATTAACTGATCTATTACCGTAATGCTCCACAATGAACACTCTCCCATCAGTCACGCCCTGTGGGGAAGAGGATGGGAGGTAAACATTTTAGAAGATGCTTTTCTTATTTGATTCAAATGGCAGTCTTTTAAACAGCATCGTATAAAAGGTGAAGACATTTCTATATTTCAACCCTACATTAACTGTGGCCGTGATCGCCCACTGTCCAAGAAGAGGCGTCTGGGATAAACTGAATTCCTGCAACACAATCCCCAGATTCCCTGTGGACTCCCATCTGTCTACAACGTTCCCACTGGGATCCTACGTGTGACAAAAGAACATCAGTCAATTTTCCCACCACCACACAATACCCAGCTAAAAATCTATTCAACTCCTCTGGCTTTGTTCAGGAGACGGACACCTACCTGTACAGAGATATCCACCACGCCTTTGTATGGATGGTTATCCAACTGGACAGACACTACTCGGAGTTTGACGGTATCACCTGGTCGGTAGCGTGACCTGTCCGTTTGAATGAAGGTGGAGACATTCCTGGGGCTGAAGCTGAGGGTGGTGGTGTTGGTGAAAAGGAGACTGTCTCCCCTGTAGCCCCTCACAGTCAAGTTGAAGAGAGTATTCTGGGTTCTAGATCCAAGAATCTGGAACGATTGTATAAGCATTTTCAGTAACATATACATGTGATTTCAGGCTTAACAGGTCATTCAATCATTTTGAAGTATTATTTTCCTCATACGTGTGGAAAACAGCAGATTTTTAAATGAGGAAAGACCAAAGATTAAATTCATACTCACAGGAGGGAGCGTAAGGACCCTGGTCAAACCTTAAAAAGCAGAAAGATACTTTAGCCCCTCTAAAAGTGAAAAAGTAATTAAAGGAAATCGACCCTAAACCTAATTGCAGCGTCACCTTCTTGGAAGTCCTCTGTTTGGGCTACTTTGGTGTTGCCATGTGCCATTTCAGCAGTCACCCTGCCAGGGAAATCAGCAAGGAAGGTGACAGCCAGCGGAGTGGGGGTGCCAGCATGCAACACCTCTGGACTTGTGACCACAAACAATGTCCTTGTAGAAGGAGGAGGAATGGCTTATTATTGCTTGGGTGAAACAAGATGGATCATTGGATAAAAAGTGCATCAATATGGAAAACAGGAATTCAGGTGTTCAAAAAATAATTAGGACTGTATTAATGTCTCTTACCTGGATGAATCCTGAGTTGAAACAGGCACAGCAGAACACACCACTCCCAAACACACAAGCAGGGTCCAGATCCCATCCATGCTTCTCTTCCCCGCTTCGCCACACGTTCAACTTTTGATCCAGACACTGAACTGACAGTGACTGCTTCAGGAAGCACAGGTGACCTGGACGTGCGCGTTACGAAACCCCACCTCCTGTTCTCACGCCAAATTCCCATGGGGGCAGTACTCACATGCTAACCCACACTACTATACACCACACATATTATTACATATTCTTTGTCACACACAAAGGGGGGAGTGGAGTGGGGGGTGTTCACATACGCCTTTGCCCAGGGGGATGCGTCTCGTCTGTCTATTCAGGGTTTGACAATTCCTAGTCCTGTCTAAAGCACAGAGAGACGTTCTGGTGTTACTGTATCCATATACTGAGGAGAAAACACATCTTAAATGTCAGAACTGACACTAAACCACCTGGGAGTTTAATTCTTGGCATGTTAGAATCTGTCGTGTTTTTGTAAGTATTTTTATACTTTATACGGCCTCCTTCGTTCAGCTGGATGTGGTAAACAGGTTTGACATTTTAATTACCTTGTGACAATGCAGGACAGCAGAGCTGAGGGTCACCAGAATATAGTGTGCTTTGTAACCTACCCAAAACAGCTACTACTGGTCTAAGTAAACTGGCAAAAGGATGTCATACACTGTCTATATCATGTTTTGCACTTTATGCAAGTGTGACACAAAAAAAAATTATAACAGTATGGAGGAGATGAGCTGACACTGCGGGACCATGCTTTAACCAATGAGCAGTAGTTCCACCAGGCATAATAAAAACCTGCATGGACCCTTCCTTCCCAGCAGGGGGCAGTAGAGTCCAGGCCAACTCATCACAACTTGAGCTTCTTCCAACCCAAATGAGAACCTCGATAAAGCCGGAAGAGAAGGGAATAGTTTACTTGGCTAAAAGCCCACAAATCGACGCTCTGTGTTCAGTTCTTTCATTGGTTGAATGTCACTGAGTTACACAATACACACACAGTACTATATGCTCCATATTAACATTTTATTTCTTTGGTATATTTTTTTTCATACTAGTTACATATAAACATGTTTTACAATGGCCCATTTCCAAGTAATAGGATTATTTTTTCCAACATTTGGCACGTACCACTTTGGCAACAAACAAAACCAATTAATTAGTTTGTCAGCACTGGTGTAGTATGAGTGTGCGTTTGTGTATGTGTGCAAGCCTGTGTAGGCTTGTATTTGCTTTTCTCGCTGTCACTCCTGCGATGCACATCCCTGAACACCTAAACGGCGCTGGCACACTTGTGATAACATGGAGGCACTTCTTTTCTTTTTGAAAAACACCAACTGTTTTTCATCAACAGAAATTTGAACTTGGCAAGTCTTCTGAATGGTCTGCAGTCTTGCTACTGAATGCCTACCCCTGCCCTTCGAAGACGATAGCACCTGTGTAACATCTGTACTGTACATTATTGTATTCCTACACCAAGTGCTCACAAAAGTGCATATTTACAGAGTGTTAAAGGTCCAGGAAAAAGTAAAAGCTTCGCAGAGCATCACAGATACAGATAATCACAGATATGTTTAAAAAGGCAAAACATATTAGCAGATAAAACAACGTGCAGTTTAAGGACTGCTTCCAGACTTGATGAAGGACATGATGTAACACAGTACCAGTGTGGAGACATTTACAGCAACTCTGCCTGTATATACTCCTTCTTCAAAGGGATGCTTGAAAAAAAGATCTAGATATTCTGACTTTCTATGTCCGTCAATGATAGCCTTTATTTTAAAAGCTACTTACATTTTAAGTACTTTCACTGTGTGAAATGCATAATTGAGCTGATGGTAACAAACCAATCAAAACTGAATACTTTGTCACTTCTACGTGTTCTGAAACGTAGGACAGATGACCAGGCAGAGGGAACTTCAATCCACAGCAGCAAATTAAAATGTCAAAAGTATTTTTTTATGTTTCAGATATATATCTATATCTATATATATATATCTATATCTATATATCTATATAGATATCTATATATATATAGATATCTATATATCTATATCTATATATCTATATAGATATAGATATCTATATATCTATATATATATAGATATATATATTTTATGATAAAATAAGTCTTTAACAATAGAGCTAAATAGAAACGATTTTTGCTCAGTGTTGGAAACACGTATGCTTGCCTGTGAAAATTTGTTTCTGTAATAATAATGCACACTTCTTTTTTCATACATGCAGTAACAGTACTTATTATTCAGTAAATACTGGAAGTATGTGCCATGCAGTAACAATCAAAACACTGTTTTTCAGTCACATTCAAAATGAATAGAAATGACAAAAATGTTGCCATTAATATTATTGTTGTTTCCAAGATATCCGGCACTTTAACACAAGCAAAACAAATATTTTGATGTTGAAAAGTTGCAAACTGTAGCTTTCAATGTCCTTTTTTGCAGGAAGAGCAGTTTCTCCAGTTTTCTGACAAAGGTATTTTATAGTATTCAGGGAGCCATCTTTATAAACAACTTATATGGTTTCCTTTGAAGAGTCCTTAAGGATCCACTATGGTTGGATTGTCTGTCAGTACCTCCAGCAGTCACATCTCAAAGTGACGGTAGATGCTCTCCACATAGCTCAGGACCCTCTGCCAATCAGGACCCCCTGCTCTTAGCATCTCCTCTACCGTCTGTGGAAAGAAGATTTCAAATTAGTTTATAGGCTCAAAGTCAACGTGACATCTGCCACAGAAAGGTCACACGAGGCTTTACTGGAAAATTATTTCTTTTATTATAAAAGACACCACCGCTTACCAGAGTGTGTGCAATCCCAACAGTCTCTCCTGTTTTGAATGCCAGACTGAGATTCTCCCTCTACAAAGAAAATTATAAATCGATAGGCTGAAGACCATAAAATCACTTGATCCGATTAATTAGACCACCAGGCACAGTTCCTACCTTGTTCTCTGGTGTAAGAGTGCTGTAAGGGATGTGCGAGGGGAGGTAGGTGTGGTAGACAGCACAGAAGGCAAGACCATCGGCCCAGCTGCTGCTGAAATTGGTGATGTCAATATTCTGTGCGAGGAGGAAAGACAGAAAAGATGATGGTGACACAAAAAAATGTGTTCAGCTGCAATAGCCTGAAAATCCTAGTGGTAGGGATGAATTCCTTTTAGCTGCTTCAGTTTAAGGGTTCTGCTATATATGTATACGCTAGCTTACTGTTACTGCTTACTGGGACACTCAAAGGGACAAGTCAAAATGTCTGCTGTGAAAAGACTTGGTATAAAATCCAAAAGTCACAATGCATGTAAGAGATGTTGGAAAACTGGAATTCTGACTTCCTAGTGGGAATATCAAAAGCAATGAAAGACCTCTTCAAGTCTGGAGGAAAGTCTGACAACTGTTTTAGTAAAGATGTGCCATAGAGTGCGCACTATAATCACAGTCTTTGTTGCTGTGAAAACTTTGAAATCTCTTCCCTTTGTTGCTGCTGTCAGCTGTCATTTCAGTGTCCACATGACTCAGATCACATCTATCCAGATCTTTAGCTAGGCTAAATGTTCTCCACCACCATCAGTGCCAAGACAATTTTTGCACAGCTCATGGTGTGACTACCTCAGTTAAAAATAATGTCACAATTTAGTCTAATCTTGGTGACTAGGCTCCTAATACTTCTCTCACAATACTTCCTATTGTGCCCACTATCTCAACTAAACTTATTATTCAATAGCCTTTTAAGCCCCTCTTTCAAATAGTCCATCCTGAATGAACCACACTAAGCCACACTAAGACAAATATTACCATCAATATAACATTAGTTGCTGATTGGGAAAATGCCATTTTATTAAATTTATTACATTATGCCTGGTCTTTTAAGACCAGTGTAAATGTATGTAAAATATCACCTTTAACATAGACTAAACCAGGATCACCTTGTAGCCTTGTGTTCGGCTCTGACACCAGCGAAGCAGCGAGTTTCTCTTGGAGCCTCCATGGCGACGCAGGAGCATGTTGAAACCATCCTGGGGCCTGACAACAACAAGATACACACTGCTGAGGGCTTTAAATCTTTTAATCGTAACAATGCAGGAGTTGCTGTTATCAGTTGGGCTTTTGTGGAGTTCTAAAAAAAAAAAAAGAAGTCTGCCACACAGCTGACTCTGTTATTGAAATGAAACTAATTAAAACATTCCGATTCAAGTGAGAGAGGTGATTTGGCCCCGATATCGAACTTTGCCAGACAAATTGAATTGGTTCAAAACATGTAATTAGATTTACACAGGATGTAGCAACTGGGCTGGATGCTTGGATACAATGGTTTGTCAGTGTGTGTGTGTGTGCGTGTGTGTGTGTGCGCGTGTGTGTGTGTTTTTGTTACCTATTGGGGACCTTTTCTGGCATAATCACTGACCTTGTTGGGACCAACAGTCCTCATGGGGACCAAATTTAATTTCTGACGTCCTGGTTGGGTTTAGAGTGATGGTATGAATTGAGGTTAGGTTAAGGTTAAGGTTAGGCAGGAA
>JBBPCS010000374.1:10711211-10728180 GCA_037974645.1 Hollardia meadi | reverse complement strand
TGTTATCAATAAAAGTCATTACCGATCAAATCTGTGGTGTGTTGTGCTGCAATTGGGTCCAACCATAACCCGTTACATTTTTCAGTTGCTGTCGCTGATTATTTGTGATAACAAATTCTGAGATCAAGGTTCACTTCCCATTCCCAAAGTAATTGACCAGTTCAGTGTTGGCCTGTGGATTCAGATGGTCTTCTTGATCTTTCTCCAGCTGACCAAAGACTCTTGGTGAATGACTTCGATGTCTGGTTTTTGGTGGAGGCCAAAGACAATCCTTGAGCAATGATGTTATACTGTATGTTGCAATCTTACCCCATATATGCCCAAAAAGCTTTGAGAATTGCTAAGTAAGCAAACCTTGATTGTAGAGTTTTTATCACAGATATGTATTATCAATGTCAAGAACTCATCAATAATATTTCAACTCACGAAGTCAAACATTGTCAGGTTTATCACCAGATAGCTGCCATCATACAGCCAACAAAATGTAAATACCAATGTTTAGTGAGACAGATTTAATGACACAATTACATTATGTTGTCATGTTTAATTTCAACACATCATGGACAACATGACACAACATTTAACAACTGACCAGGGCACATTGAAAGAATACACCTGGGGCCGAATGTATAAACCATGCGTACGCACGAAAAGTGTACTTACACCATTTTCCACGTATGTTTCCAAATGTATAAAAGTCCACGGGCAGACAGAATGTGCGTACCAGTACACATGATTCAGACCATGTGTACCATATACGTGACATTTTATTTAGAGCATTTTTCTTTCACTACATCGTGTTAGGATGTAATCTATAGTTCTAAAAAAAAAACCAAAAACTTCACTCTGATTACATAGTGACGCGTGAGTGATTATTTTTGACAAGCTTTAATTATCACGAGTAAATATGGTCGTCACATATACATTATAATAATTATAACAACAATGATCTTTATATAAATAAACAAATAGATCTATACGTCTTTATATAATAAAAGATTATTATTCTGTATTATTAGGGAGTACGAGTAACCTACACCACCAGGTGTGACCAATTAAAACCCCACTATATAAAGGCTGTAGCCGTGCGTAATGGCTGTGCCAAATGAAACAGTGGCTGCTTTGGCGTTGCTTGAAGATCTTAAGCAATTAAGGCAAGAACGAGTGTTCAGAGACCAGACTGATTTTCTGGCCCCCCTCTCCTCCTCCGGTAGCTTGCACACTAATGCTGTGCGCAGTGATGCGCTTCTTGGCCTTGCGCTTGAAATCGGACCACTTTTAAAAAAAAATTTCTTCCAGGAATTTCTTCCGTGTCTCTGAACTGACTGCATTCACTGCTTCAGTTACACTTTTCCATGCAGCTTGTTTCATCTTTTTGGTTGTACCCGAGCTTAAACTGCCAAATAATACTCGTTTTTTTCAACCAAGGTTTCCACTTCAGTCAGCAAAATTGCGCTGCTTCTTCTTCATCTGCTTCTTACTTGCTTCCGCCATTTCTTCTCAAGGATCAGGGGTGTGTTGGAATCCATGTATAGTAAATTGTGGGCATGGCCAGAATGCTCTTACACGTGCGCACAATTTCAGGATGATTGAGATGTATGAGGAAAACACACATGGGAACAGGCGTACGTGGGGTTTTATACATCTGATGAAAAGACTGCGTATGCATGTTTCCTGTTTTGTGTGTACGCATGTTTCTACACCCAAATATACACAGAGTTTTATACATTTGGCCCCTTTTGTACTCTCCAAATGTGGGCAAACAACATGATCTCATTATATGGCGTAGGAATGGCACACCACTTTTAAGGCCATTTCGTGTGTCATTTCATGCATTTGAGACTGAAGTCATTTAATGTCGTCCGCATTTTATGACTTTTAGACATGCAGGAAACAACAACGTCAGATGACTTTCGTCATGTGACATTTGTTATCTTTGTCACGTGACCTACGGTTGCACTTTGGTTAAGTTTAGGTATAAAAACAACTTGGTTAGGTTTAGGCAACAAAACGACTTGGGTGGGTTGAGGAAAAATAAACATCATGGTTTGGGTTAAAATCAGTTTTGTTATGTTACGTATGTCATATAACTTACGATACTTATGTGACGTAAATTCAAAACATTACGTTACTTAATTTATGGACAAGATTTAACAATGGCCAATATCAACTTTTGGTTTCACACGGGACGTGAACTCCAGTCTCCTGGGTTAAGGTCCACTGCTTGTTTGACCCATCCTCCAGCCCAACCACCTCCAAGTGTGGACTTGCAGATGCTGTTAAATGGCAAAAAATGCATTTTGATAACACGTGAAATGACAAAAGACACTGGCATGTTATTCATACGCCATTTGGTGAGACTAGGCTCGGGCAAAAAAAGGCAGGATTTCCCAGCCCCATTTGGAAAAAGGCTTCGAAATTCAACGGACATTGTTAGTCTGTTAGGAATTATTGAGTCTTGACTTCTGAGGATCCAGGATCAGAATCAGGACACAGCTAGTGGCTGCTACACTGTACGACTGTCACATCTCCCCATGCACTGTACGAGGCCCCAGGCAGAGACAAATACTCTGGTCCTGGCTGTGATACACTTCAGCTTTGTCCAGCTCAAAGCTTGGGGGGGGGGGGGCGGACGAGGAGAGTTGATGAGTGGATGGAGGGATGTGTGTCTGTTGTGGTAATGGTTCCATTTGCTTTAGAAAGAGTTATGACAGAGATCGCTTTTAGAGAACTGTTGAACTTCAGCTAAATATTTATTTATTTTTTTATTTTTATTTTGCAGCCATGATTTAACTCCAAATATTGGCAAATGTCTTTATCAGCAGATCATGAATTTATACTTGCTACGTAATGAGAATGAATGATATACTTGTATTTAACCAGAAAGCTATACAAGTTTATTTCCACTAAAGGATTTGCTCTCTCTCTGTTATTTATCATTGCTGTATATTGCACACCTCCAGGTCAAATTGTAATTGCATCTCCATTTACGATGAAGTGAGTGTTCCTGACAAAACTTTGCACTGTAATAACTGAATACAGACCTGCCTGTACCTGCCAGTCGTCTTCACACACACTCTTGATATGACAGTACATAGATCCCTGCACACGTGGGCTAACCCATCTGACATTATGAATTAGTTGCTGCTCATCTGACAGGAATTTAAAAAATGGCTTGTAGATGAGATTCAGTATAAGAGAGGCTGCAATCCGACTCCTGGGTATAAGAATAAGCACAGTGGATTTCACCTGAAAATGGAAAACATGTTTGCCCTGTCACCAGTCGATCTCAACACTTGCTATCAATATGTTTTCTCCATTTCTTGTGTTTCTTCCAGTCTTCACACACACTTAAGCATCAGACAACAGGTGACAGCTGCCTTAAATCCAATGCAGTAAGACTCCTCTCAAAGCCTATATCCATGTTTTCTTTAGCTCCTTTTATCCCATTACAGCTGCTTGTGTTGGATTGAGGGGGGGTCCCTTTTATTCCTTTGAATTATTACTAGAATCATGTGGTTTGAATGACTGCCTGGGGAGGCAAATGAAAGCCAACCTGCCCCCTCAAGAGTGCTTTTGCACAGATGTTGACAATCAAGGCGGCTTACTGTAAGTGTACATGATATCCAATTTACATTCCTCTTTGAACTCATCATACGACATGTACTTTAAATGAATGTTGTGTATTCTTTTGCCATCATATGCCTATTAGGGGGATATTTAAGCCATCTAGAAAATATTTTCTTAAGTGATATGTAAATTATCATCCATGTTGTCAAAATGCAAAAAGAAAGTCAGCTCAGTGGTCTTTGACCTTTTTTCTCAAGGTAAATTGTGGAGCACCCTTGGTCTGTTATTCATTTCTCATACTTTTATGAGACACACACACTTTAGGAGGTGTTTGATGGTCTGAAATTATTGATTAAACATATTAAACATATTTTTCGGATTATTCATGGTAACAATGAATGTAATGTACTGGTTCTATTGTGAAATGTGAATAATTTTTGGTTTTCTTCTGTAATAGTAAACTGAATATATTTGGGTTGTGGACATATGGTCGATGTCTGGGCTTGTTTTTGGGAATTGGCATTTTGGCATTTTTCAGTATCATCAGTAGAATGTAATGTAGCAATAACAATTCATACTTTACTTTCACATCAGTGATAATACTGGCAGCAGTTTGCAGCACTTCACTCAACAAGTTTTTCACTACAACTCAATGGAGTGTCCATGTCCACATTTTGGCTGCTCCAGCATTGGCTTGTAAATAGTTTTTGTATGGTGCGTTAAGAGTGCACTTAGGGCATCAATAGCACTTGTTTCATTTCAGTGCTGTGAAATTAGGTCAGTGAAACACTGGGACAGGCACTTACTCTAATTACATTTTGCTGTCAGATGTGTCCAGGTTCAACTCCACTCCCTAGAGTGACATGCAACCTTTCCTCCATCCAAATTAACATGTGGGTGCTCTGGTGTTTGTGTGTGTCTGTGTGCACACAAACGTGAGCCTATGAAGGTAAAGCAGCATAGTTCAGTATGAATTATGCTGAATTCTTTCCGGTCACATACGGTGCATGTGGTCTTTGTAAAGACTTTGCAGAGCACTCTATCAGCACTATTTTCACCCTCGAATGCTGACCGTATTCATCATTTTCTGATCTGATTTTGTCCAGATTAACATCACAGCAAATCATTTAACACATTGATTGACTTTGTGCTGCTAATGTTCAGGCTGACTTTGGGGAAAAAGGCGAATGAGAGACAAGGATCTGAATGGACGATCGGTATCACTACCATCTCCAAAAAGTCATTATGGTCGGCCCCCACCCTCCACTCTCTGGGCTGCTGTGGTCTGCAGAGAGGAAAATTGTATTAGAGGGGAAAGGATTTCAATTGTCTTCTCGAGGCTGAGGACTGTGGATGCCTGCAGGGACCGGGGGACCTGTAGTGTTTTTAAAATCAGTTCCGTGATGGGATTGTCTGTGGGGACTGAGGGCTGGTCTGGACTAAAGTTATTATAGTTAACTGAAATAAAAATACTTAAGAAACTCACTAAAGTAAAATAAAAAATATACATGAAATGAAAAAAAATGAATACTGAAACTTAAACTTAACATTTTTAAACAATAAAAAACTCAACTAAAACAAGCAAACCCACTCTGGAAATGAACTGAAACTAAACTGAATAGAAAAATATTGTTATATTATACTATAATTACTCTGGTCTAGACCTTCTTGTCTGCTGGGAAACATGAGCTGGAGCCTGAATAGTTGATATAGTGGTGAACCTGCTGCTTTCTGGCGCATTTAAAACACACTTGCATCATCTTTGCAAATAATAAGAGTGTGACAATATTTAATTATCTCAATTTGGTCCTGAACTCCATGGTGGCTGCAAAGACAGCAAAGGATGGGAACAGAGAGCATGTTGCTACAGCAACTGGGAACAGTTCTGAAGCTTCCTCTAATAGGTTTCCTGGGAATTCAGTCCTGGCTGTTACATAAGATGTGACTTTCTGTCTCTCTCTCTATCTCCCTCTCTCTCTCTCTCTCTCTCTCTCTGACACCCCCACACACACACACACACAGTCACAGGGCTTTTCCTGTGGCAGAAATTCACATTCAGCATGATTTATTCATAGCTGGGTAGCTGCGCTGGATTTATGACTCCACCATGTAAATGCAAGCCCATGCAATCTACCACACTTGGCAAGAGTTTGTGCGAGGGCATTGTTGGACTCCAAGTCAATTTCTGTGGCTGTTGTAAGTGAAAAGTGGCTCCTAGAAAAGATTTAGATTGAATAAGAAATGATACAAAGATAGCAAGACAATTTGGCACCATAGCTGCTGCTTTGATGTTGTGTGGGATGAAGATTGGCTGTACATTTTCAATACAGGCCTAAATAATTTCGCCTTTTCTGTTCAATTCCAAAAATGAAAAGAGGAACCAGCACAAAAGCCTCAAGCATTGTCATCCTGGGAGGAATACGGGGAACGCTGATCCTGACACTTTGTTGAATATCTTTCTGTTACCTATCGTTCCATCCCCACTTTGACTGGCAGAGAGAGAGGGGAGCAGATGGGGAGCGCTGAGCGTAGCACAGATAACACCCTTCATCATTAGTGGGCTCATGATAAGTACTCAGACATTCAGCAGCTCCTCCTTATCTGGCCTCCATAATCTCTCTGCAGCTAAATACTAATGCTGCCTTTAGCTTGCAACTCTGTCGGTAAAATTAGGTGTTAGAGAAGAGAAATTGCCATTTTACGTTTGTGGGGACAGCCTAATCATTTTTGAAGAGATTAGTGCAGCAGCTGATAGACTTGAGTGCAGAACTCTTCGTGGAGGGGTTGTAGGAATATGCAAACTGGATCTGCTGTTACACTTCCTGTTCACTCGGTATCAGGATCATTTCACAGGCTCGTGTACCTGCCATCTCCCAAGACTCTCCCAAAACACGCAGCCACACACACACACAAACTGTCTTCCCTTGATCATTACTGTTTAGAGAAGATCAATGGACAATAGTCACTTACCTCCGCCAGCTTCTCCTTGCTCCGTGCTCGCAAACCTCGGCCCTGCTGGGAGAAAGATAGGTTTGGTGTGGTCTTTGATTGGGGGGGGGGGGGTTCTCTCACTGCCATCTCTCACATCCAGACAGCACTCTCAGGTATGTTAAGCTTTAGCCACATGGCGCAACTGCTAGAGGCTACAGTGCAACAAGCCAACTGCAATTATGCAGTTCTGTGCAGTCAAACATAAACGTGTTGAAGCAGGGGTTGAATGTGTTCTGTGGTTTTTAAGTTATTGCCTCCCGGTAATGTTTGATTGAGGTTTGATTTTAATCACAGATCTGCAGATAAATAATATCATTGTTTGATATTATACTTGATATTAGCTTGATTATGTGGATATATTTTGACGTTGAAAAAAACACAATACCAATCATACAGAATTATTTACATATCCTCTTTCTGGTTTGAGTTTTTGGTTGTGTGGGATAATCTGACCATTTTTACAGCGCTTCCTGAGAATACAACTTAATGTGGCAACCACAGGGGAGGTAAATCTGTTGCATGCACCCATTACGGCTTATTGTGTTGGTGGTTTAAAGCACAGTAACATTGTTCTTGAACATTTCACCTGTTCAATGGTGCTCCGTGCTCTGATCTGGGGCTGGTGGCCTGCCACTTGTTCAACAGCCTGCATAGTTAACATTTACATATTTTGCACTCTGTATTGTTCACCATTATTTTTAAAAAAAAGTCACACAGCCAAGCTTCTTTTATCCATTAAAAGTCATTGGAAGAAGTGGCTACTGAAAAGACAGATTTGTAGTTGCATCAATGAATTTTTTGATGGCATCTTTATTTCAGTGGTTGTCTTTAGTATGGAAACACAAGCACAAATAAGCAGGTAAAACAAAGTCCCAAGTAAATACTGGAGTCTCTATTCACCATATGCAACCCTATTGCACCTTCTTAGATATGCACACTCTTCTAGAAGAGCAGCAACCCTTGATTGATGTCTCTCTTAATGTAATGGGACAGAGACAGTAGTCAGAGCCATTTTCGACATAAAAGCAACATGAACTCCTGTCACTGTGATGGAGCGTTTCCGGCTGTCACCTGTGATTATCAGATAAACAGCGATTGTTTTTATTGTGTAATATGCCATTCTTTTAACATGGGTGACAAAGTTCATGATAGACTCCAAAGCAGTGTGCCACTTGGTATTTTTACGGAAGTGAGTGTGTGTGGACTGCTGGTCTTTTTCAATCGCGTAAATCATCATTATGGTATGGATTGAGTTTTTTTTTTTCAGATTGAGCGGCAAACATGAAAGGAACGTTTGTTTTCTTTTGGGTTTTTCTGGCGTTTTATGAGGACAAATATCATTGACAAGGGATTGGCTCCAAATTGCTGCTGCAGTTCAGAAACAGCTCGTTTACTTCTGTGTTGCATTAATAGCGAATAAAATGCTGTGTGCTCAGTGCCCCACATGCCACGCTTGAAATATACAGTATGCGTGAATCGCCATGTGCTGTCACTCATGTGGACAAGTAAGCAGGATATCTGCCAGAGTCGTAAGCCGGGGCCTCTTTTTTTTGATTGCCGCTGCTATGGGGGATATCATGGGGCTTGCAAAGCTGACAGATTTGCTACTTTGCCTCTTTGTCCATTGCCTCCCTCACCCATCTAATAGCTGAGACCATCGCTGATGTGTCCCGAGAGTTCGTTCCTTTGATTTTTTTGAAGAAAGGGCCAGGATTCTAGGGTGACTAACCTTTGGGAGATGCTGCTCCATCGATTTGTTTTGCTCAGTAAAATAAGGGGTGTGACTTTCCTCTGCCCTGCGGGAAGGGATGCTACACTGAAAATCTTAAAAGAACTGTTTCTGGAAACACATTTTAACCCAAATTTTGTTTCTGCTGGTAAAATGCTATAAATATAAATATTTTTCCTGTCTTTCATGTTTTTTTGCACATCACATTCAAGTTGTTTGTGTTTGTTGTTTGCATCTTTTTTCAATATTCTATAACATGGGAATCAAATTAACTGCCTGCATGTAATTAATACACTGTATTTGAGTGCTTCAATAAAAAACTATGTAAATGATTTTCCACCAGCTTTCAAAACTAGATAATTCGCTGTTTGCTTTGATTTTCAAAGAATATGTGTTATAAAGTGAAACCCATTATTAAAAATGATATTCATTACTGTTGTAGCATATTTAACAGTAGGCCAGTATGATTAAGCAAATTAAAGCAGTGAAGCAGTTTGGGTTGTTTGATGGCCGACAACTTAGAAATGACAGATTATTTCACAGAAGCAAAACATTAAAGACCCATGAAAGTCATCACGAGTCTCTCGTGTGTTGCATCGGGGCTCTTCCTCACAGTCGCCTTTATCTTAATTCTCTCTTAAATAGCACTTCAGTTAGCCACCATGCTACACTGCCAAGTCTGAAGGTCACATGCCTTTGATCTCTCAGTTTAGTCCAGCGCTTTATTATCTTTTAACTGTGTTTTCAACTCCAGTTAGGGTCTGAGCCGGTGGAAGAGTGGGAGCTGTCAGTGATACTCGGCGCAGATATAATGCTATTTAAATGCTAATGTGTTAAGAGGAGCAAAACGACCTTTACTCACAAAACAGAAGCCCTCAATAAATGAGCCTCTTCCTCTGACTCTTCTTCCCTTCCCTCCATACCTCACGTCAGATAGGAGGTGTGATTATCACCGTTGAGCACTTTGACAACATTACAGCGCTTGATATTGGTTCAGGTGTTAAGTCCGACATGATTGGATGATTGCAGAAAGTGTGGAGTTGAATGTGATTGGTTTATTTTTAGGGAAATCCCTGCTTACCATGGGAGGACTTTGGTCATTGCACTAAAAAAGTCTGTGTGTGTCCAGAGAACTGGTTTAGCCTTTAGTGTTAAGATGACAGCATCAATTGTTATATATTCACATTATGTCTTCACCTGCAAAATAGTTATCATTGCCTCATCAACAAAAGCATGATAGTCTGACAAAATGTTGTCTCGCTGCTGTATGTTGTGCTGAAAGTTAATCGCCATCCAGTTTCTAAATTCACCTTCCATCCTCGCAGTCCATCTAAGCAGTTGGCACCCTTGCCAGGGAGCTGATAATGTGATGGCAGGTGCTGGAATCAGTGCAAAAACAACAAGCCCTCTCCCTGTCACAGATACTTGTCTCCCTGTTTGCAGAGCACTTGCCAGAAGGACGCACACTCACCGAGAGAGCCGCTTTCCCTCAATCTGCCTCATGTTCATATTAAATAACCTTCAAAATGTTTTGCAGGACTTATTCTTTGAATCGTGCGTCTACTTTCTTTTCTTTCCTTTAGGGAAACTTAAATTCGGTGTCAGCAGAGGACGAGGTGAAAAAAAGGAAAGAGAGATGGAGAGCGTTTGAGTCTCTCATCTGTCGTATAATCCCAAGAAATGCCATACTCTGCCGGTAGATAATTTATTCAGTGCAGCTCCCTAAGATACCTCAAGGAATAGTCAGCCATCAGAGAAAGGCCTTGCAGTAAGACAGTGACATGACTTCTGACAGAAATGTAGCATCACATCAATCAATAATGCACCATCATCCTCCTTCTGCTACGACTAGCAAACGCTGGACTGACTCAGGCCAAGCAAGTTCACCTGATTATATTGGTACTCTGGTAATATTTTTGATGAGCGTTTTCAGCTCATTTCAGTTATGTGGAGCATTACAAAAACAGTTCCTCCCAAGGGAAAGTGTCTTATAATTTCTCCATCATGCATGCTTTGAGTAACCTGGATTAATTTTATATCAGGCTGCCAACTAGACCGCCTCACATAAGACTGGTAAACAAGGAGAATTTGTTTGCATCTCGACAGATGGAGGACGACAGCAACAGAAGAGCAAGACTTGCACCTCAGGGGTTGAGATCTTAGACCTCATTAAAAATAGGTTTGAATGCAACACATTTTATCCAGTTTAAAAGATGAAAAGGAACACCCACCTTTGGTCACAATTCACTCACAGCACAGTGTTTTTTTTTCTTCTTTTTTGTTGTTGTGAATATAAGACTTTCTCAGAGCTATTGACAAAATAATCAAGAGGAAAATCTTCAATATATCCAGAGACAAGCATGTTCTGGGCGCAGTGACAGGAGCCAGAGGAGTTTCACAGAGCACACTGTCTGGCTTCTAGCTTGAAAACTAGAGTGAAACTGATGCAGATTTGAATACAGAAGCATCCTATAAATATTTCTGAGATGTCAAACAAATGTGTTTTATATTCCTTACTGAGCAGTTGTTGGGTAGTTGCTGGTAGAATTGGTAGATGGGATATATGGTGTGACACAATATAAAGGTAATATTTCCAAATCTGTGTGGTAGCTATCCCTTAAAGATCTGGTTGTATTTTGCTCTTGTGAATGTTATATGATCTTTGCATGTGATGTGAAATAACTTGATTTGTCAGGTATTTAAATTGTAGGATTATGCAAAGATTTCTGTCTGATTATCTGACATTTTACATATCACTTTATACATATATCACTACTGTGAAGGATTTCTACCCATATCACAGACTCCTGGTTGAGGGTTTGTCTCTTGTGGGCAATGAAAGACGGCTTTCTTTTCATTTATAGTTTTGACCGAAGGCTAAAAGCTTTAACATTCAACACATTGTCATGCTCTCCATCAGCAAAAGGAAAATGAAATCAAGAGCCCTGGGGGCGACTGTTCATTACTGGTCAGGTTAAAAATAAAATTGATTTATTTTGATTTATTATTTCAATTTCTTTTTGATATAACTGTTAAAGGCAAACGCCACCGATTTTATACGTCAAAGTCTGTTAACAGGTGTTGCATATGTGGAAAAAAGGTTGTAGAAAGCCTTCTGTGGCTCCAGATGGAGGTGCACAAAGTCTGATAAATTGCCCCGTGATGTCACTTGAGGGGGTCAGGTTCCGCTGTGGGTAATATAGGTGCCAGGTTTTTACAAAAAAGGAGAATGCATGGAATAGAAGATACAGTATACATCTCTGGGTCTGCTGCATCGATTTGAATCCTTTTGTCCATCGTGTCCATAGTGTGCTATGATATACTGGTGGGAGAAAATACTTAATAATAATAATAATATCAAAAAGAAAGGGCCCAGCTGTTTAGTGCAAGGAGAGTTTCCGGTAAAGACAGATGTTTTGCCCTTATAGGCAAAGATATGGGACGAATAGTTTCCCTTATTGGTAATGGGAAAAGACAAAATCAGATAGAAAGCAATTGTGTTAAGGGAAAATGTGCCCTTCATTTTGAGGAAGAGCAAAGAATACTACCAGTATGAGATGGACAATGACTCGCAGTAAGAATCACTCGTGCGGCCACAAGATTGTGGCATTCTACTGGCATTTTCACTCATCAATACTTCTACGTTGGTTCATTGGGGCACCTAAATAAAGGTCCTCAGAGCCCACTTGGCCTATGGTATTCAGTCAATATGCCAGATTTAAGTTTTAGATAATATTTTAAGGATTTATTGATTTGTTAATACGTTGATATACTTAAAAAGTACTACTATTTGGCCTGAAAACCCCTCCTCCTATGCCTCCTATCACAATGGCTCATAAAAACAGTGGGGTTACAGTGGGAGTGACAGTGCATCAGTTCATGAGGCGTATCATTGCGAGCTTAGATATGGTTATTTTTTGTTTATTTCTTATAGCCTATCACAATAGTGCACAGATCAGTTTGAAATATGACCTGGGAGAGCTTTTCTACCACAATATGCATTTTTTCGTGGAGAAATAGATAATGAGGAAAAACAGAGTGAGGACAGAAGAGTTATGCTAACGATAACGAGAAATGCTTTTACAATTTTTGTTATATAATATAACTTAGCACTCACTGGCAGGTTGAAACCTCATAAACTGACAAAAGTATTGATATGGAGGCCTTTAGATGGTTTTTGGGGTTCATCCTAGACTGTTTGCAAGATAAAACCTCACTAAGGCAGACCATCAAGTTTAGTATTTGGAGGGGTCATTCATAACATGTAGCATGTGCACTGTCCCATGTGGAATTTTAACCCCCATCATCCAGACGTGATTCAAACGGAGTAATTGCAGTGACCACAGATGGTGGTTAGGCAGTGGTTAGTTGGTGACAGATGACACAGAATTAGGTTTTAATCTAAGACTACATGGCCAACAGAAAGAAAAGGAGACAGGGTGCATTTGGTGATCGTCTCCCAAGGACGCCTATCTGACCGTACACCTCATAGCATTCTCCTCTGGGCTTTGACGGATGACACCAGCATCCCGGAGTGATAGGCTATTATTTTACTTTGCATTGGATAAATGGCAGTGCCGGCTCCTACCTGTCGCCTTTCTCTTTTTTCCCCTGTCTCTCTTTGCAGTATGCCATCCCAGACATGAATAGATGGGAAAAAATGGAACGGCTGAGATTTCGTCTGTGTAATCTGTTGATTTCACGTTCACATTTCAGATGTGAAATTTGTGAATGCACTTAAAGAGTATTATCAACCTGCCTGAGGCTGACATGTCTTCCGGTTCTAAGCTTTGTTGCCCCTCACGGTGAAGTGTGAAATGCATTTCTTTTTCTGGAAAAATGTTTAGTTTCTTGTTTTTTTTTACTTACTTGGGTGTGACCTAATATTGTCTCTCTCTTTTTCAGACCAGCAGTATTCATGGTCGCCGTCGCAGTACTTCGATGAGGACAGCTACTCCCCTCCACCCAGGAACATGAAGGGTCTCTCTGGCAGCCGCCCTGCCCAGCTCCAGCTCACCTCTCCCACCTCAGCCCACACCTGCGGCCTGGCTGAATGCGACCATTCCCTGGACCATCACCTCCACCATGGCAACTCAAGGCCCCCTTCCTACCTCCTCAGCCCCACTGAGAGTTGCCCCCTTGAGAGTCACCATCGCTGCTCCCCGCGGAGCTCCATCCACTCTGAGTGCATGGTGATTCCAGTGTCCATGTCGGCCACCGACCACTCCATCTCTAGTAGCACTTTCCCCCGCATGCACTATGGAAGCGCTTCGCGGGACAGTGGTGGCAACACTTCTGGCGGCAGGGAATCCAGAGACGACACTGGCTCATCCTCACATGGTGGCAGCGGCAAAATGAACCGAATCCCAGCAAACCTCCTGGACCAATTTGAGAAGCAGATGCCACTGCACCGGGATGGCTTCCACACTCTGCAATACCAACGCACCTCCACCACAACCACAACTACAGAGCAGCGCAATGAAAGCCCTGGCCGAATACGCCACTTAGTCCACTCGGTACAGAAGCTCTTTACAAAGTCGCACTCTCTAGAAGGTTCCTCCAAGATAAACGGTACCAAAAGCGACTCGCACCGGGACGGCTCACACCACCACCATCACCACCACCAAAGCCACCACAAACACAGCAAACGCAGCAAGAGCAAAGAACGTAAATCTGACGGCAGCGGTAAGCAGCGCTCGGGAGGTTGGTGGAGTTCGGATGACAACTTGGATAGTGACAGCACATACAGAACACCCAGCATCATGTCACGGCATCCTGTGGACCACATCAGCCACTGCTATCCTGACTCAGTGCATGGCCACCTGGCTGGAGACCTGTCGCTAAAGACATCCAGGAGTAACAACGATGTCAAGTGCTCGGCCTGTGAGAGCATAAACATGGCACCAGAGGGAAAGTTCATGAAGCGGAGCTCCTGGTCAACGCTAACAGTCAGCCAAGCCAAGGAGGCCTACAGGAAGTCCTCACTCAACCTGGAGAAGCCCATGACACCCATCGACCTCAAGTCCAACCTCAGGCCCTGCCACTATCTACAGGTGAGTTTGCTACTTTTTTTTGCTGTGTCATGAAGGATATATCTTTCAAGCAGCAGTAGCCATGGGTAGTTTTCCAGTCAAACACCAACGTCACTGATGCTAACATCACTGCTATGTGCCCGGAGAAAGTCTTCGAATGATAAACAGATTTAGTTTATTTCAATGCATTGATCTGTGGACAGCTAAATGATGGGTGTTTGGAGGGATTTGGTGGAAGGAGATGATGGTGATTTGGATGGAGCATAATGATAGCAACAAGTAACTGAACAGAAGATAAAAGCATGCATTTTTATCTCTCAGTCACTACCATGGTTGAGTGCCTATTCACCATGATGTAAAATTCATAAGATCTTGAGGCACCGCAGCACAGAGAAAGACATCAGTCCCAAAACTGTATTGTACAATGCAAATCAGCGAATAGACAAGGAAGAAAAGTTGCTCATGTCAGATGGATTTGTGATTGATCTAAAAGTAAGTGTTTTGTTAGTCGCTGCTCTGGATATTACAATGTGAATGTGTCCTATGTCTCAGCATGTGGCTGGTGGCTAGCGCAGTAGGACAAATCAATTAACTCCATAAATGATCAGCACCGGAGAGGAAGAGGTGACAATATGAGAGTAAAAGACCAGAGATCAATGTTGATTTTTCCTGTGTTGTTTGGTTCAATTTTGCATAGGTTTCAGCCCTGAAAAAGGTTAGCATTTAGCTCCGGCCCATCATCGGCTCAGTGGGAGATGCCATAGCATTGCTGGAATCACTTCAGAGTTGGTCAGCACTTTACACAGAAGTGTCTCATGGGTTTTATATGCATGATGATGGGTATATGAAAGAGGAAAATGAAAAGAACGCTCATTATATAACAATGTGATATCTGATAGCATCATTGAAGTACTGCCTGCAGCAGAAATAACGTGAGCACTTCAGCGCATCGGGAGAGAAGACTCGGAGACTCAGTGCTCTGAGCAGAGAGTGTGTTGTATGGATTAGAGACGGTTATGAACATAAAGCCAGTACATTACTCAAATCAGCCAATGGAGCCAAAGAAACCACTCAATCAAAGATTAACAACAGAAAATGTTTTAGGGGACTAATTTTGACTAGCGTATTTTTGAACATAACCAATGATCATTTTGAACTGGACAGACAGTGCACTTATCCATTCAGTTTTTTTACAATTCCACTAAGAGCATCCCTCCATGAGAGAGTCACAATGTTTAGTGTCCCCTGCCCTTACTTCTATTTGGTCATTCAGCTGAGGTAGGGTCCAAGTCGCGGCATTATAAACACTTCTAAAAATAGCCTCCATTCCTCCTTCCTGCCGCAGGGCTATATTTAGCCCAGCATTATCAATCCAATCTGTGCAGGGTGACACATCTTCCCTCCCCTGAGGAGAATCAATGCCCTCTCAGAGAGGTAGAAGATGCTTCAAAGGAGAGAGAGGGAGAGAAAGTTGAAGATGCATACCACCGAGGTCTGTGCCTCTGTTGATGCATTGAGATGAGATGGGAGCAAACAGCAAAAGAGATGTCTGTTTTTGCTCCCCCCATGGCTACTGTTGTTGCTCATCAGCAGGAGAAGAGAGATAAAGCCAGTAGTCAGGAATAACTACACAACAAGGGGTCTCCTTGAGAAGTTTTCACTTCCTGCTGCTGCTGAATTGGGATTACCCACAACTGTCTGCACTGTGAAAACATCAACTGTATCCTGGGAGAGTGTGTGTACTGACTGTCTGTCCATGTGTGAGTGGGTTGTTGTTGATTTTTTTTCTGTTTATCGCACTCCAGATGGTTTGATGATGTGCTAGTCACCTTGTTTGTGTCCTTGGTTGACGACAGAGGGAATGAATAACTTCTGAAGTGGGTGAGATGGCAAATGGAACGACATGCAGGACTTGTCTTACTGAAGTACCAGTGGGTTTATCTGAGTGCATGCAGCAAGTGTGTGTGAATCAAGTGAGTTAGCGCATGTGTATGTATGAGAGATCCATTAACTGGACATTGGGGAAGAAAGATTAATATTGGCTGCTCTTTCTATGAAATGACAAATGTTGGGGACCTGACATTAGCCATCACTCTCTGTCTCTAGATAAGCACATTAAACCCATGAACATTTTCAGGATGACTGTGAGCTTACTGTTAATGAAAGGAGGTGATTGTGGCAAACTGTCATCTACTGTTCTGGATAAATTACTAATTCTGCATTTTGTGCATATACAGTAGGTATTTAGGGCACAATCTCTCTCTCTCTCCGAAACACACTCTCCAAATTCCTTGCACCCAGCTTCACAGCACAGTAACTGTCTTACTGACAACTCTCAGCCCTGATTAAGTCAGCAGCTCCACCAAATGCGAGAATGTTCTCTCTGCATACAGTACTGTAGTACAAAGGGAGGATTAGTCTTTGATGGTTTTGCTGATAGGGCATTGCGGAGGGATTTATTAAGCCAATTAATTGCCATGTTGGCTTGCCAAAGGTGGAGCTTGAGCTGCAGAAAGGGAAGTGCAAAGCAGCAGAAACAAAACTGGCACTGTGACTGAAAGTAACACCATCCACGCACACACACACACACACACACACACACACACACACACACACACACACACACACACACACACACACACACACA
>JBBPCS010000374.1:10687990-10710231 GCA_037974645.1 Hollardia meadi | reverse complement strand
AACCCCCCCCCCCCCCCCCCCCCCCCCCGCCAAGGTATTTGCAGGGGTTGAATTATGACTAATATATATTAAGATTTTCTACCTTTCTTAATATGTGAAAAAGCCAATTATAGCAAAGTGAGATACAGCAATGATAACACTGCATGTGTTACTCTAAAGCTGTTTGATGTCAGAAACTCCTTCTTCTATCCTGCTGCTTTGTGGTGTTTCGTATGTCCTGATGAATGTCTGTTTTACTTTCTGCTCTGTATTTTTCTCCCCTTCTGTTGCACCTCCTCTCTCCATCTTTATTTTGTTCATTTTCAGCATGAAACATGTTGCTGCGTAGACAAGTTGTTAAAAAAAAAAAAGCCTGTACTGTTCCATTATTTCCAATAAATTTGGGATGTTATGAAATTAGAAGCAAAACTTAAAATGTTACTTACCGTCTTATTTTACCTCCTATTGTGGTTTTAAATTGTATTGTTACAGTACTTCAGACTCAAAATATCGCAGTGCGTGGCAGATTCATCCTCTTCAGAGTCCTTTTTTAAAAAGGTGGCATTATGAGAGAAAAATAATTAACTACTATTCTCCTTTCAAAAGGACCTGTTCCTCTTTGTTTGCAGCAGAATGTGAAAACAGTAATTACTTCCGACATTCACGGGTCTATTTTAATAATATGACTATTTTAAAAATATATATCCAAGACCTGCTCTTTCAAAACCCAATCTTTTCATCTTCATCTCTTTCGGCTGTGTGAGCCGTGCATGTTGAGTGGAATTTATGAGTGCAGGTTTGAGTTCAGGGTGGATGTCCTCATCAAAGGCCTTTAGCAGCATCTTAAAGGTCCATTTTGAACATTTATAAGGCAGCAAACAACCATGAGCCATGTAAAGATCTAGTAGAGTAATGGCATCCTGAGTAGAGAATGAAGTCACAGAGAATGTGTGTTGTAATCCAAGCTCTCTCCGTTCTTTGTTTTGGTGGCCGGGCCGTTCGTGTGGCATGTCAGTGCATGTGAGTCCTTCCCTGTGACATTGTTGACCCTTCAAGCATTTATAAAGAGACTAAGGGAGTGACTTTGTGCAGTTTGCAGCACTCAGCTGAAGGCATTCACACTCAATTGAAAGCTCAAACTTGAGCTACCCAAAGCAGATTTTACTTTTATATATTTTTAATTTTTGGTAGCCAGTGTTAGCAGGATAGCTCACAAGTAAACGTTACATTGATTTAAGTGCCTCAGCTTATTGAAAAAAATGGCTCCCGAATACATTACGAATGTACAGCGGGGGAAAACAGCATGTAGAGCCAGAATATTTTCACATCTAACTCGGTAAATTAAGGGTTTGTTTTGACCAAACCAGAGTTGGTGATTGTTGGAACAGTGGAAAGACTAACCACGATGGTTTATTACGGAGTTTTATTTTGTTTCTGTTGTGTTTGAATTAAGTGTGTTTTACTATTTTTGTCTTTGGAGTCTGGTGGCTTTAAGGAAAGCAATATAGGCTACTGACTATTTCTGGTTAGGTGGGAGATGCCCATCGCTTTGGCCTGAGACGCTGACTACTCTACTGCGACACCTAGTGGCAGTGAATCTTGTGTATAGAACCTGTAAATAAGACAATCAGATGCAGACTCTCACTTTATTTTTCATTTTATTTTGAAAAAAAACTTGAGAAGTAACTTACAGTGCTCTATTTGTGTTAATTAAAGGTGTATACCAAAAACCTCAGCAAGGTTAGAAACAACTGATTTCTGGTAATTGTGTGACCAGAGCCAGGCACAGGGGAAACTATGGTGCAGACTGAAGTCAAGTTTGGCTTAAGAGGAACACTCTGTGGGCCTCACTTCATTTATGACGAATTAAATCACATGTTTACCATCCCATCACTTAAAATCACTGCTTTATGCACTCTGACACTTTGGTAATGAAAGAAAATAGTCTGGTCCATCCACAAAAACTTCACCAAAGATTGAAACTGATGTCATCATGTGGGAGGTGTGATGCATGATGGAATATCAATAAGCCAGTGAGCACAAGTGACAATGGTGAAAGCAAGTGGAGCTTAAACAACTTGTCCTACCCCAATTATGTTGATGTTGAAAGTAGGTAGTTCTGGAGTCATTGTCTAAATAGACAAAATCCTTTCTCTTCCATCAATGTCAGGATAGAAAGAGAAATAATACAACATATACAACTCAGGACATCCCGATATTACACCTGGACAACATTACTTGGTAATGCTAAAGTGGCTAACAGCTGGTAGAAGCATTATCCCATCGAGGACAGATACTGAATTATCTCTCACTGAAATAAAACTAAATGTTAAGAACATATTTGGCTAGAGATACCGAAAGACAAAGAACGAAATCCATGGATTTGCGAACATTGCAGCCATAACAAAGGAGAAAAATGCATGTACTGTTGGGGGTATGATTGCCAGAATTATTTCAATAAAGACAACATTCAAACAGCTAAGGCTTAGGAATTCAGTTGGAGCTCAATGTGCGTATATACCATTCATTAATTTTCATTTACTCTCCCTTCTGCTTCTGGTCTACATGAGCCCAAAGGCAAATAATGACATAAATTGTAGACATTATGCAAAGAAGACCTAGTGTCTGACCTCAGTGTAGAGACAGAGACATAGCTGCAGTATGTAATGTCAGTCACAGTAAGAGACATTGATACACATATACTGACTAACAGTGATGAATCCCTATTGGCATATTCTCCTCTCACTCTTTACGCTGCTCGTTGCCATTCAGCAGAGGTTTTTAAATTGCTACTCTCCCATACAGAACGGCTTTTTTCCCCCTGGAAGCTCTGAAACTGCAGCGGGCAACACCCATAGATAATGCGCATCACCACTGTTAAGCCGACTGATGACAACATGTGCATGCATACACACAAACTGAAGTGATAAGCTTTTCTGGTGGTGGTGTGACGTCTATTTGCAGGATGGCAGGAGAAGGAGGAAGGGCAGCAGAGATATTCAGCTTTCACAGGCATCCGTGCATGCTTACATAATGAGCCAGATATGCATCCCAGAGGATATATAATGACATATCCAATGTTACTTAATGTGATCAGGCAGGAACATAAAAAATGTCATATAAGATGCCAAGGTTTGGCCTTTTTAACGGTTCTTTCAGAGTATGAAGTTATGTATGAGGCAGCTTAAGTGAGGTATGCTCCTTTTTCCACATCTTGCAAAGCTTCCCCTGACTATCCACTTTGAATAGCTGTAAACAGTGAATGATTTATGAGGATGCAACAGCAGGACGGGCTATCAGTTGCAGTTATTATACTCCAAGGCCCCTCTGAATAATGGCTTTCTCAGTGGTTAGACCGAGTCTGCTGGGTTCTGCTGAAAGGAAGATATTGACCATCATGGATCGGGCTGTGAGGCCTGCCTTTGAGTCCATTCTGATTGTGGCGGCAGCATTGTTGATATTTAGGGTGTCATTACTGAAGAGACCACCCCTGAACCACCTCTAAGAATGCCATAATGTGGTATCTTTCCTTCTCAGATTTAAATGGAGATGTTTCAGTTCTTTGTTCTGCATCTTGTGAATCAGCAGAAATATCTGTTATTAATGATCCTAAAAAACGGGTGACCTCTATGGGGCCAGCCAGGTCTATATATTGGCCAATATTTGCTAATTGCAGATATATACTGGTATTGGTTTATATGTTGGCCAATGAATAACAAGAAAGAGTAGAGGGAGAGTGGAGAGTCAGAATGCTAAAAGATATGTGTGAGGTAATATAGAAATTGAGTTGCCATTACATAATAAGCACTGATAAGTTGATTTTTTCAACTGTAAAATGTCCCTCTCAGTGTGTAATGGTCAGAACTCTTTTTTTAAAAAAAAGCCAACTTAAGATATAATATCATATTTTATTGATTTCAGGAGGAAAAAATAGCATGAGAAACATAAGAAGAAGACGAGTGAGATTTAGAAGGACAGGATACAAATTAAAAAAAGTTAAGAAAAAATATACAAATAACAAAAACCAAAATTAAAGCTTACATCCAGAATGTTACCCCTACCAGTGTCCATACATGTACATTCAAAGCCAATAGTGCAGTTTTATGATGATTTAGATCAAAGTGGCAAAGTGAATACACCATATTTTGAGCAAATATCATCAATCAGGCTACAGTTTAGCCGAACACATGGGCAGCTTCAAAGCACAGTAAGAGGTGAAAAATGTGAACTTTTATTCCCCAAATGTTCGTATTCGAAATGGTGCACAGCACACTAATGTTTGCAAACCAGGCTGCTCTGTGGTAGTTTTTATGCCAAAGAATACCAAAGGGACTGGAAATGGCGGTGAGACCAGCTTTTGTGGAAAAAGGGGAAATACTCAGTGTTGTTGACAACAATTGTTTGACACTCCAACATTTTAATTCACTCACTTGGACAAAGATATTCTTGACTTCTTATTGACCTGAAGAGAATTCAATTTGGTGACAATTTACATAAAGGTTCTCTCCGGCCCCATTTTAAATGTGTCTCTCATCATTTGTTCAGAAGTGAGCTTGTTTTTCATTTTTGTATTCTTGGCACCATCGCGCTGTGATCCATATCTGTTGTAAGTCAGCACATAAGAGAGTGCCACCTGACGCGAGAGCTCTCATGCTAGTACGGTTTATTGGGCTTGTTGGAATGGAATTAAATTGAATTCAAGACAGACATGGTGTAGGTTGGATTTCCTATGCTCTTGTAGCAATTTGATGTCCCACGGGGGCATTCAGATGGGCCAAACACAAATTTGACAGCAGCGGCTCCCTGAAGCAAATCATGTTAAAGTGAGAACAGGCTGTCAGGTTGCGCCACCTCCCTCCATCTTTCCCTCATTCAAGCTCTCTTGTCACTCTCGTGGTTGACAGCATCGCCTTATTGTTCATTGCACCAATAAAGAATACATCACAGTCATGGGCCCGCTGAGTTGGAACAGCCTGTGCCCTAGAAAGAAAGTTAGATGTCAGTGATTGTTTTAATTAATAATCACTCGCACACCCCCAATCACTCCTCCATTACAACTTTAGCCTCAGGCCCTGTACGTCCTGTAAGCCGCAGAGCTTTGAATTGAATTGAATATAAACAGCTTTTTTGTGTCATTGTCGGACCAGCCAAAGATGTTTAAAGAATGTATTAATGGTGACAGGAACTGAATGATATGTGGCAAATTTCCCTATTAATGAGTCAGTCAGTACTGATATGTCACATTTGATACCATGTTGCTTTGACACTCAATAATTAACCTCCATCTCCGGTAACTTAACTGATTTTTAGATGACTGTGGCCAAGTGTCTAAACACCACAAGCCAATCAATCCCATCCATTTTTATAAAATAAAAATCCAATCCATGATTGGCTTCTTGAGGCACCATAATTAATCAAAGTTAACACTAGCAAGTCATTCAATAATTCCTGATTCGACATAATGTAATTACTCATTCAGATAGCATTGGGTATGAGCATTTTTCCCCCCTCAGATCTCAAGGTCAAAACAAAAATTTTAATCCATTGATTTGGGGCTGAGTGGGACGTGCCATGCATAGCTGGCCTACTTTTGGAAACTGTTGCAAAGGTTTATTCTCAACACTTTATTGCCTTTGCTATGAATCTAATATGGGCAAAGATTGGTCTTTCTTTTTGTCTCCTGCTTCCGCGTGTCCTGGTGGCTGGAACAGAACCTACAATATACCTGAATAGAAAGAGTTGTGTGTGTTTCACAAGACAGAGAGTGTATGCTATGGATCCAGAGGTGGGACCAATTCATTGTCTTGCAAGTCACAAGTAAGGGTACATCCCAATTCCCTTAAATTGCATGTTTCTCTCACACTGAGAGGATCAAGGAAACCAAGTGGGAAGAGAAGCAACGAGGGAAGATGTTTTAAGAGAAATGAGACGTCCTTTCCTCTGAAGCGTCATGTGATACTACGTCCGCTTTTGATGATGGCGGCAGCTGATCACAGCTGGAGCAGCTGTCAGTCGGCTTTAACAGCTGTAGAGACTTTTGATGGAGTTTGTCTCTAATGCGTTCTCATCCCAGGTCGTCAGATACCAACGATTTGTCATGAGCCTTTATGTCATGTTACCGATGCGTAGCAGCAGTGTTTTCTCTGTCTCTCACCTGTTCCCTGTTTAACAAACAGCTGCACATGAACCACAAGCTGCAGTCTGTATTTATACTGTGTCCCGCTCAGAGGCACAGGAACCATTTCTACTGGCAGGATGCTTTTATATTATTTCTGTTAGTTACATCTGTATTCATTGATGCTGATTGTGAATTCATTATTTAATAACCCAGAATATGATTATGGTGTCTTTTGAATACTGGAAATAATTTATTTGGCTAAATGTTTCAGGGAAAATGTAAATTATGTAAGCCATCAAACCAGACACTCAGGAATCATATCATGTGACTCACATGATAAATGATGTAAAAAGTGTTTCTTGCTGACAGACACCTACTCACTCTGACTTTAACTGTATCCAGAATAAAAGTTAAAGGGGGAAATTAAATCTTTCTAATAAATTAAGAAAGTTGTTTCAGACTCACAATGAACACAGATCTTTAGCTAAATGATGAACTAGAAAAAATAAAAATAAAACCTGGCAGTGACACACTTCAGTTTTATCTGTCATCTGTCGTTAGTCCGTAATGAAACTCCAGTGTTGTTGTTATTAATTAGATCAGCCCGATCAGCTGCAGCGTCCAATCAATAGCTGATATTCAATAAGGGGGCTTGTCAGTCAGTAAAAGACTTCCATGAAGACTGCTCTCGTGTATCCTCGCTCATGGCTCCTCAGAGAGTTCTAAATAAGTAATGCGTCCTTCCCCAAATGTAATGCCATTTTAACAACAGAGCCTCAACTTACCATTGTTTTGCAATTTCTAATGTCCAGCAAAGTTGGTTGCATCATTGTCTGTAATTATTGATCCGCGCATTTTGCATTCCGCAATAAATTTTTTCTTAAGGTGGCTTTTTTACAAGGTGCACTTGAATGCACCTTGAAGTACCTATTGGAGGCCACGCACTTTGCCGTAGAAAGCAATGTAGACTTAAGAGTTTGGTGTGTGTACCTGAATGCACCATGTCCCTGTCCCTGTGTGTGTTTAAACTCCAACACAGACAGGCATCAGATGATCCGCCTATAGATGACACCAAAATACAATAGATACTCTCTATTTTTTCAATAACGTGTCTATTTTGGTACAAATCATTTACCCACCAGTGTAACAAATAGCTTTCCTTCAGAGATTTTAGAGCTGAGATTTACTCACCAAATGGAAAATCTACCCGAATTTGGAGCTTGTCAAATGTTAAAATGGCAATGAAGAAATGAAGGGAAATAATTCATTTGTGGCACATTTTAAATGAAAAAAAATAATCTTAACATAATAGGCTTTGGGGAAGATATCAAGTATTTTCAAGTCGTTGGTATTGAAGTCCAAGTCCAGTTGCAAGTCTTTGTTGATTTTGTTGAGTCATCGGTTTTGTGACTCGAGTCCTCTGCTATGGACACACTGGTTTTCATATATTCTCTTCTTCAGGGTTTTCTTACTAAGATGAGATTCACGCTTATCTTCCACACCATGAGGAAGATGTAATTATTCTTTATTAAATAATTATTATTTGCAGTGCATTTTGTGAGCTGAGATGGAAACCTATCTGCTGATTTCCACATTCTCGCCTTGGAGACACATTCCCCCGAAGTCTCAGTGTGGCTTTGCTGTCAAATTTGCATTCTTGTTAGTACACACTGTACATTAACCCTTCTTGCAAGGTCTTCTCTCCTGCAGAAATCTTTTTTCATGCTTCAAAATTGTCCTTTGTCCTTGTTCCTGTTCTACGTACTGTTCAATCAAATGTCTTACTTTGAACGTTTCTTCTAAGAAATTAGCACACCACAGCTATTGTCTAGGCTGGAAAGAGTACTTTGGCTGGCAGAGTGAAAGGCAGGAAGTGTGAGATTCCCATCTTCCCTTGCCTTTATATTGGCCAACAATGGAAGTGCATTAGCACCAATCCAAAACATTAGAGGAAATTTGCTCTGGCATGATTTGATTAAGGGCTAACGCATTCTCAAAACAGCCTCCCTTCACTCACATGACGATAATAGACATCTCTGGCAGGGATGGTTTAAAGTATGCCTCAGTATTGTCTCAGTCAGTGTGTTTATATCTGATCTCGTCAGCTAAAAAGCTCCACTAGGTTTCATTGCTCAGGGAAGGACGCTAGGTACTTTTTTTAAATTCTCCATCTATTCAATTAACCAAATCTAATTAGCCACACAGGGAAAGAAAGTGTATTTATGATGTCGTCTAATTGTTTTTTATGTGTGGCATTTCATCGTCAAGTGCTTTGTTCTAATTTTTCATTAGTACTGGTGGACCGTGCGTGTGCACTTACTGTGCGACAAAACTCATAAACACTCCCCATTACGTTGTGTCATTTATAAGTTATTGCCTTGACCAGGCAATTCTGTCTGGCAACGAAGTGTAACTGTAACATTCCCCCACTATTATCATTACTCGAGGGCCATGCTGGTCATTTTGTATCACCCTAATGTTTGCAGCACTTTGGTGAAAACTCCGAAGCAAACATTCATTCCACCATACTGTAAAAGCCATACAGGGCCAGTTCTATTGGACTTGTGCCCAGTGACGCCACATCCATCCAACTCCCACTTGTGGGACCCAGTAACTCTGTTTTCTTTTCTACCCACAGCTCTTACCGCCTGGATAAAATCAACAGTGACATGTGTAACTACATCACCAATTTTGCTGCAGACTTAAGGTGAATACAGGCTCAGCGCCTCCTCTCCCCTTTCCTCTTTGTTGCTGCTATGTTGCAGTGGTCAGACATCGGCGCCAGCTGGCTCGCTGCCCTGCTGACATACCCAATATGGATGCCTCACAGAGCAAACACTCAAGACCAGTCAGTGAAAGGTCACCTGGGTCAATCTGCTCATACTGCCCAGCATAAGGCGCTGTTAAACATGATAAAGATATGATTTGATTTACCCCTACACATCACACCAGCATAGCTGTAAATGTGTGTCTTATACAGTAGTTACATAATGCATTGAGAGATTAGTCACATTAATTAATAGATAGTACTTATTTCCATAGCTTCTTTGCTTTTACCACTTCATTCAGACTTGATCTCTGGATGTTTCTGCTCTAAGAAGCTCAATATTATTTTGCAAATGCACACAGCTTTGCTGCAGCATGACAAGATGGATTGGAGGACTTTTAATCACACTCGCATTTTCACCAGTGTTTATCTCTATAAAAAGCCCAGAAACTGCTTACTCATCCCTGCCTGCCATTAGAAATAGATCTGGCAGAGGGAACCTCATTTTAGTATTCCTATTGTGACTCACATAGCACTCTTTAGTTTACTTAAAGTACCTTTCTTATTCTATGCTTTTCTGTTCCAGCAGATTTCAAACCAGATTTGGCTTTCTGAACACCTTTCTTGCACTGCTGGGTTAGAACTTTTAATTGACCTGCCTGACAGCAGGATTCTCTCTGAAGTGCTTGCCCACTAACCACCTCCTGATTTGCATTTCCCTCATTTCCATGCATTGATTGGATGTTTCAGCAGAACAGAAATCGAACTTCCTTTTTAAGGACACTGGTGAACACATGGGGTTAGTGGGGGAGAGAAAAAAGAGAGACACAATGTCATAATCAGTCTCTGTCTCAAGTTCAAGTTTTCCAGGGGATACCACCTGCCCTTAATGACACTTCATTGTTTTTGTCATGATGTACACCTCTAGTGAAACTGCTTGTTTATTAGTTAAATTACATTTAAGTGACTTGCTTAAGAAATCGTTATTGTAGCTGCAGTCCCACTCCCTACCTGCTTCTCCTTTTCTTTCTCTGTTCAGTCAGAGCTACCACTTGCAAGCCACCAGGGACATGCATCCAAGCAGTGCCCTGGATCCCTCCGCCAACTACAACTCTCCCAAGTTTCGCTCCAGGAACCAGAGCTATATGCGGGCCGTCAGCACCCTCAGTCAGGCTAGCTGTGTTAGCCAAGTGAGCCAGGTGAGTCTGCACCATTTCAATTAGGAAAGGTTTTCAAATCCTTCCTTATGCTAGAGAGGAATATTTCTTAAACCGGGAGCTGCTGGGGGACCTAGGGAGTCTCCGGCAAAATTAACTAGAATAATTTCACCACAAATTTCTTCATTTGAAACCTCAGTTAAAGCGCATGACTTTCAATCTCACTGTGACCCTTTTATAATATACCATTGAGATGTTTTATAGAGCCCACACATCCCTTTTTCTGACTTAATTTTACTTACACCTCTTTTATATGATAGTTCATTGCACATTGTTCATCTGGATAAAAGACTCCAGCAGGGGAAGTTCAGATATTCATCTTTCTCTGAAAGATATATTGATTTTTCAGAGTCTTAAAAGCTCAACTAAACTCCTACTAATTCCAAATCCCAATAGAACAAGATGTTTGTCTTTGAGTCTTGATATTGCTAAATACAAGTGATAACCATCAAGCAGTTTCTACTCAGTAAACAACTATTTGCAATAAGTCAGTATCAAAGACATTACAAGATACATCATTCATATCTGTAACAGAGAACAAAAATAGTTCTTGTTAACATCAAATCAACAACAAATCTTTAACAACACAGTATGACCTTGATATCATGAGAATTTACATCATGTTGTTGTATTCATGCAAACCATGAGCTGCTGCAGCAATAGCAACCAGCCTACAGGGTATCTACTCATCTGGAAATATGACAGAACAATTTCCAAGCAACACTCAAGAAATGCAAAAATTGTTTTTGTGACATTATAAAAGCACATTTTTCATTGATATCTCTGTTCTGTTTTGCGTGTCAAGACATGTGCCATCATTCTGTTTTAACAGCACGCCTTGTTCTCATTCCAGGAGAAATTGGTAGAAAACACAATGTCAAGTTTTACAACCAAACAATTTATTTCTCCAGAAGAACAAATATCCTCACTTGCATAACAGAGGAGAAAGCATGCTTATGGCTTTTGTTTCTCACAGGTGAGTGAAACAGAAATTAATGGCCAGTTTGAATCAGTGTGTGAGTCGGTGTTCAGTGAGGTGGAATCCCAGGCCATGGAGGCCTTGGACCTGCCCGGTTGCTTCAGAACCCGGAGTCACAGCTACCTGCGAGCCATCCAGGCCGGCTACTCCCAAGACGATGACTGCATCCCCCCCACGGCCTCCACTGTCACCTCTACCATCAGGTCTACCACAGGTACGGGCAATTGGAAATATAATCAATTTGCACAATGCAATGTGTGACATCCTGGATGTTGGTATTTTTTTGTTTGTACCTATAAATTGACACCAAAAGCTCACATATGGCATTAAAGTGTGATAATGGATGAATATAGAACAGTTAGTGCAAACTGGTTGTATTGTCAAACAGCCTCATATTTTTGCATGAACCATTCTTGTATGTTGTCATTGTTTTTAATGGACGTATGATTACTGAAGCGACCACTTGTGAGCTATGCTAGTTCATCCTACTGTATTTTGGATACAGTGCTTCATCTGCTCGTCCATTGGATGCATCAGAAAGTAAAACTATGAACCCTATTGAAAACCACAAATGGAAATTGTCTGAAGTAAAAATCAAGTCAGATTAAGGATATTACTGCTTTTTTCCACTACAATTTGAAAACCTGACTTTCTTTTATGGTGCTACATTGCTTTTTTGCGAACTGGGGAAAGAAGTGGTGAAATTGCGTTGTTACGTGTTGCGTTGTTTACTTGCAAACCCAGTTTATATTTAAATATCACAGCATATACTTTGAAAGTTCTTCGCTCACAGATTGCTCACTTTACACAAATTATTTTGTCTCATTGCAAAACTCATGTTTGCAACAATGAGATCACATTACAGAACTGCACACTACTGTGTCTAGACCTGGATAATGTAAAGCTTTACAACACTCAGCTGTGTTAACTGAAAGACTGGTTAGTCACATATATTACATGTGCAAACTTACAAAAACACTAAACCCTACTCAGCTGACACGTGCATTTATTTCTCATACTGAGCCTTGATTATAAATTGTAAGCAGCTGGTGGTTTCAACAATTCCCATGATTGCTGGCTTCACAAAGGAAATGATACGTCCTTGTACAGATGAAGAACGTGGGAAGAAAAGAAGAAAAAGTGTCTGGAAGAGACGTCTGAGTGGATTCCACCTCTTACCACAGTAGATTCACTCATAATAACAACATCAGTTGGACTACAATAGGGAGGGTTAGAGGTGTGGCCATCTGGAGATGTGCTTATGATCAATTCTTCATACTTATAACTGTTTGCTTACACTGCTTTCTCAGTAAACTAAAATACCTTTGCATTCTTAGGATACAGCGTTTGGTATGGATTTTGCCAACATTTTGGACATGGGGCAATTGGTGCTTTGAATCAATCTTTCAAACTGGACCTCACATTTTCAATAGGGTTCATACTATACTTCCTGATTGATGGGAAATGGTTTGGAAGCTTTGCTCATCTTTGCCTCTTTTCATTGCACAAAGTACTCATTTCTTTATCTCAACTGAAAGCAGAAGAGCATGTGAGGATTGTTCTTATACCTGATTTATTAGAAATATTGTCCATTATCTGTGATGTGTTCCGGGAGACAGAAGTTTCAGCTTTGTGCATTGAAAAGATGTGAAGAATGCATGCTACAAAATAAGGTTGAGAAGGCAGTGTAAACCATTAAAGGAAATGAGTCAAAATGGGAGTACTTTCCCAGTGTTACACCGTACACTGTAATGTATAATGGTAATAGAGATTATTAAAATTCTCAAATAAAAAAAATCCTTAATACACATCTACATTATACAGATGAGTAAATTGGGGGCATTAATCATAAGGAAAACACTTAGTTGTTATACATTTCTGCTATTATCTTATTTTGACTCATGGCATTCAGTGCATGTTTTGATGTTGCTGCTTTGTGGCAATAAAAAGCGCATTCTCTCCAGCTGCTCACACCTGTGGCCTTATTACAGATACATATTTACATTTGTCTTCCAGACAGAAATTATGTGCTGGAAGACTCTTGTTTACCCGACCAGGCCAGTGTACATGAAGATTTGGCAGACACAGCCCCTTTGGCTCATGATGATCTAGGCTGCCCCATCAGAAGAGACAGGCTATACCAAGATAACATGGGGGCTACAGCGAAATCTCTGTCTGGTCCACCTGTTTCTCCAAGTCTCTTCAGATCCCCCAGATCTAATGCCCCAGAACGGCCATCACCAAAAGCCATTCAAGCCAGTATCAAAGAGTCGGCTACTTTGGCTGCAGCTATCAGCATGCAGTGGAAAGAAGAAGTCTCGGCAATGCGTCGAGAGCTAGCTGATCTACGGAAGGACCTTTGTAAAGAGCTTCGTGCTTTTAACAGTAACTTTAACACTTTCACGCAGCATTACAACACATGGTCTCCCCAAGGCAGCAACATGACTGCTGGAGCTGATGTAGGTTTTGGCAGCGGGACAGGGACAGGATCAAAGCCAGGGGCAGGTGTAGGGCTTGGGGCAGGAGGACTTGGAACCTCTGCACCAGATAGAGTTACTGGGGGAGCAAGAGAGAAGAAACCCCTGGTATCAAAGGTGTCTGTGGGGACCCAGGCCAGAAGCAAGGTCCTGGTCCGGCAAAGCACTGCAGATGCAGCTGTAAATTGTCCAGACGAGAAGGAGGAAAAGAGGGGTGTCCGCCGAAATCTGCCAAAACAGCTCTCAATGGACCCAAGCATTCTTGCCTGTCCGCAGCCAATGTATGTGGAGAGTGCCATACCACTTACTTTGGATCCAATTCTTCCAGGCTCAACTAGAGCACTCGAATCAGAGCCATTTGACTTGACTGCTGTGCCCTCTGACTTGATTGCTGTGCCCTCTGACTTGACTGCTGTGCCCTCTAGAGCTAAAGCAGAACCAGAGCTACCACACCATGCAATTGTGATCTCACCTGACATGGTCACTAATGAGCCAGTCACCACGCATGGTGCAGTACCAGTTTCCTCAAAGACAGCCCTCGAAAGCCCTCAGGAATTAGTGACAGTGGAAAAAGAAATGCTAATCACTGCAGAGCCAATAAATATAGACCCAGCTAATGAGTATCATTCAAATACTGGAGCATCTCACCCTGATGACATGAAATCCCCAGACTCAGGACTAATTGAGACAGATAAGATACAGCTACCATATCCAGTTCCTGTTGTTACTGTGTCTCCACCAGAAGAACATGATTATGACATAATGTCAGATTCAGAGTCTCTGGATCCCGTCACTGTGGACAAGCCAGATCCAGTGTCTCAAGACCCTACTACTGTAGCTTTATCATATGCAGGATTGGAAGATCCAGATTCTGCAGACCCAACAGAATTAGGGCCAAAACCATCAGATTTACCCATGGTGTCCTCATGTGACACCGTTAGTCAAGGCCCATTCGCAGTTTTTGATGCACCCACACTTGATCTTGATACAGTTACACCACGGAATTTAGAGACTGACATCAGATGTCCATCTATTGTGGTGTCAGAGTACCTTGACACAGACTCTCCTGCAAGTCCAACTGACAGTGACACAAATCCAGATCCCATTATCACCCTTCCAGATTATCATTCTGACCCTCCCCCAGAGCAAATGACATCAGTCTCAACCTTAGCTTCCAGCTCTGTTGAAACTCAACTCTACACTGAAACAGACACCCAAGACTCAGAGTGGCCACCACTTCCTGAACCACTTGATACCACCCCTATATATCATGCCGATCTTGTCCACTTTGACTTAGTCATGCTGACTTCTCTTGATCAAGATGATCTTGACTCAGTGTTCATGGACCCTGAACCAGAGCCATTTGACCTGAGTGTTGATTCTCCATCTAATGCGGACGATTTAGATCCACCCATCTACCAATCAGATTATCCAAGTTCACCTGTACCTACTGTTGACCCTGCCACGCTGTGCTCTTTGGATCCTTCACAGTCAACTGAATCTGTCTGTTTGGATCCAGCTATGGAATATCGCTTAGCTCACATGCCTCAAGATGTAGCTTCAGAATTACATGAAGTCCCACTGCCACAGGTCACTGTCACAATATCCCCTCCTAGTTCAGTATCCCCTGACACGTCACTGGAAATGGACTTTGGACCCACAAGTCCAGCTTCAGATCTTCCACCTGATAGAAATCCATCAGCACCAGAATTTGAAGTTGTGCCCTCAGGAGACCTACCACACATGGAGCCAGATGATACGATTGAAGAAACACTGGAGTGTATGGTTGTATCCCAGGAGTATGGGGAACTTGCTGAAGGAGAGACCCCAGGTAGTCCAGAGAAGTCCTCAAGTGAGCAGGCCTTTCTTTGGTACAGGTGGCAGAAGAGGGGCCAGAGACGAAAATCAGTGCACAGGAGTGCCAGTGTGGAACTCTGGAGCAGGAGATATGAGTATAACAGTGCACAAATCACATATGTATCTCTCACTCTGTGAGCTCATACCTCATTCTCAGCAGACAAAATGTAGCTCAAAGTATATTTATAATTCATGGTTTGTAGCTGCCAGTGCATTGTAGAGCAATGTGCACGTCTAAATGTCATGTGATCATTGGCATTCAAAGCAAGGACTTCCTCATACACAAACCTGCAGTAATAGTTCAGGAAATAAGACTGTGTTGGTAGCAGCAAAAATCATTGCACCATCCTGCAAGAATGAACCCCTAGTGGTGACAAGTTTACTGAACAATCATGCTTCAAAACATTTGCTATATTATAGTATGAACTTTGCTGAAGCTGTTGTCACCACTGACGTGGAATTGAATGTTCTTGTTCAGTCAGTGTATTACATCAAAGACATGATGAGAAATCTATTTCAAGAGAGTCGTTTTGAGCTCTGTTGTAGTGTACGGACAAGATGGCCCAATGTATTCAAGGTCCCGACAATCCTTGGAGCGATGATGGAAACCGTCCTTTCCTTGATTTATTTTGAACTCTCTGTTTATTGTCACTCTAGAGTGGAGTGAAGTAATCTTGACAGTTATCATATAACTATAGAGACATATTGTTTACTATGTGAGCTGTTGGTTGGACGCTGCAGTTATAAAGCAAAATGAAATGATGCTTTTTGCACAATCTTAGATGGAGCTGGAACACTACTGTTAATTTGTTGGGGAAAATAACTCACATCATTCACAATGATGATCACGTATAAACACAAATCAGTACAGTTATGGTATGTAGCCTCTACGTACACACAACCTCATTTTACCCACATGCACACACATATTCTGCTGTCAAAAAGACACATATATACACACATCTTGCTGGACAATATGTATATGAATACATTTATTTAAAAAAAACACAATAAATTGTGATTAAATTTGTCTGATAATCTGACTATAGTAATAACAGGCCTTGTTGAGAGGCGATATTGTATTTTTTACTGTAAAATATCATCTTGCTCAGGAATCAAAGACTGAGAATGTACAACTACTGGGATATAAGTGTAATGACATGTTGAATTGTGTTCCTTCCTGAAAAGGGGTGTACATTGTGTGGCTATTTTTAAATATGTGTGACAATGAATGATGAAAATTAAGTTGTAATGGTGCATGACAGATGGCCTCAATATTTTGTGCATTTCATATATAGTGCCTCATTGTAACTGTTCTGTTCTCTTCATAGATTCATTTTGATATTCAGTGCAATGAAAAAGCCACAGGACGCAGAATTCTGTAACCAGCAATGAACAGCTAAAAAGCCAGGCAAATCACAAGATATATCTGTGCTATCTGTCCTATTAATGGGCTCTATATGCTGTCGCCCACTGATGTCTGTGCTCTAATGAAGTGCGCTAGAATAAAAAGAAACTCTTAGCTGAACAACACTGAGCTGCCAGAAAAGGATTTTTTCTGTGTGCTGTTTTGAATTGAATATGTGCAGAACACTTTATGAAAGTTGGCAAAATTAACTGAAAGTAAAAGGTTTTCAAAGGGGTGGGAAGTAAGTTAGGCTGTATTGTTGCATTCATTTGTTGCATTCATTTAACTCATTTCACCAGGAAAAAAAAATGCACCACCCTTTTTCCTCCCTGGACCCCTTCCATGTGTAACTTTTCATTTGCAGAATTTATATCTAACAGTAGCACATAAGTTAACCTGTTCTGCAGTGACATCATGTTTATTCATAAGATATAATCAGAAAATAAACATCTTCAGGATTCAGTCATGCAATGAAAGATACTGGCAGGCCCTTTTTCTACTACGTTGAATCAGAGGGAATGATGCTGATGAGTGGTAGATTTAGGTGACAGACAATGAGACCTGCTTGCTGACCTCGTGTTTATTAGAACACAAGATTTTACTGTTACTGTTACAAGTAAGCCAGTAACCTCAATGGCATAAAAGAGGAATAAACCACTTTACTGCAGTTTACATAATTGTTTGGATTGCTTATGTGTCTATTTTTATTTACTGTGAATGTGATACAGCTTAAGGCGAGTGTAATTGGGTTTTAACCTTTGCAAAAACATTCCCCAATTACAAAGTTACACAATGACAAATATCACGGTTAGGATCACAATTTTTAATTTCAACAAGCCCTTGCCACATATATTATATGAGGAAAAGTGTCTCAATTATCACTTCAACTTAAATGATGAACAGCAGTATCTATTGTTAGCAGTGTTTAATAGAACTTTTTTTTCTTGATTTTTAGACAAAATCTTACAAAGCGAGGGTGTCGTACTCCTAAATTGGGCAAAATGACCAGAAATGAGCAAACAATAGGATTAAGAGGTTGAGAAGGGGTACAGTATTTAAATAATATGTTTATTAGATGACATTTTGAAAAAAAAAATGCACTCCTGCCCTTTTATAAATCACAATGCCTTTATGCAAAACATTGCAATTTATAGCAGACTGGTAAGATCGCCATCTGCAACTGTACTTCAGTGTACATCACTGCTAAACCATGGCATTATACTTGACCTTGACAGGAGTCAGTTTTCATTTCATCAACACACACACATTTGGTCATCTTGCAAGAGTGTCGCAGATTCATGCCAGTGGTAAAAACCCATGTTGGAAGCAGGGTCATGAAGCCAGCTCAGACAATGTGTGTCGACCTATTCATGTACATGAGCTTCAATCACGGGTCACTGCGTCTGTCAGCGATGTAAACATTTAAAAAATGACAGAGTGGCAGCAAACAGTATTGTAAAATAAACCGTATTTTCTGAATGATGGTTATTTAATGTGTACCCTATCAAAAAGTCAGTCAGTCTGTGATCAAGGTGCTCTGCTGAAACATGGACTTCCTTGTCAGTGTGTCTCCCTAATGTAAGCATTTTGTAGGAACAGTGTTCTTTGTTGTGATTTTGCCTAAAGGAATGATTTTGTTATACATTCTACTGTGCAGGATAATCCTCATAGCCTCCAGTTGCGCCCTGGATTTACTCTGCCTATGCCTTGCGTAATGTAAATAGATTGACCTTTTTGTTTGGGCGGATATGCCCACTCTTCTGAATATCCACCCCACTCCCTTGTTTTCAGGGATCCAGTTCTGCCTCCCCTCCACCTGCAGCATTGATCGGACACCTCAGCAAACCCCAGGTAAACCTGCTTCCTGGGGAAATCCTCCGTTGCTCCTTTTCAATGTGAGGGATATAATTTGAATGCAACAGTTGTCCTGTGACAAGTCGCTGTTTAGCATGTGTTTAAATTCTGTCAAGTATCTGCTCACATTCATAACCAAAACATTACACACAAAAAAGACCCATCTCTGTAATAATGCAGATTAATAGTGGTCAGTGTCTTCCCCTTACATTCATCTAACACTATTATCTGTTATTTTTTCATGAAGCACTTGGCTTTAAGGCAGCTACATTGTCTGGGGGATGCAGTTGCCTTCAATGCACCTGCTGTGCTTTCCAAAACATCCTCCTCCTTTTTTTTTAGACTATGGTTATGACAGTCAATTGTTAAAAGTGCTTCCTCTGTCACCGCTTGGCATATTTATGATAGCAACGCTTTATGAAACCTGCCTTCCAACATCCCTCCATCACAAAGTCTGCAATGTCACACAGACACACACCACCCTTTGCATGTTTCTGTTTTTAGCCTCTGTTGTGCATTTTGGTGATCCGTATAGTTGATGAGAGGCTGATTTGTTTTTCCTGTAGGGTGAGGTTAAGAACACTGGTGACATGTGGATGTCATTCAGTGTGCCAACAGGAGCAACAGCAGGGGGGGGTCTCGATTACTGACTGCAGCAGCCAATGTCAGAGCACGGACTCAGGAGTGTGACTTTCATGAACAGCAGGACAACATCTGGGGCATTAAAGTATAGGCGAGCAAAAGAATGTCCTTGATCCACTGATCAAGAGGAACTTGCCACATAATGACTATATTTGCTGCCACAGGGGTGTTTTGTTTGTTGTAAACAGTGCCTTTGTTCTCAGTGATTCATCGCAATGCTCAGGACAACTTTTGCAGGTTTGGTTAATGACTCACCCGGGCTGGCTTTTTTTTGTTATCAATTTTAGGCTATTTTTATCCCCGTTTCTTTATTGTTTCTGTCTGCAATACTCGTGACAGTGCCGATAATGGAGGTGACCATCCATCTTCCTCTCCCTCCCCTCCTCCAGATCATTTACATATCCCTAAAAGCCTCCAGCAAAACAAACTGCTGCATTTCCTTTACAGTGATAAATCCAATCGGAAAGAAAGACTCTTAACGACGTGTCACTGAACCCCCCCACCCCCCACCCCCACCCACCCACCACCACCACCTCACCCCCATGTTAGCATACAAGCCAGTCCTGATAGATAGAGAGGTCCTAACAGAGATGGAGTTGCCTTTTTGTCTCATGTTAATCAGCCTCGCTGGCACAGTGGTAGTTGTTTTAACTTGTGTGCGTGTGTTTGTGTGTTTACGTGCGTGTGTGTGTGTGAGAGAGAGAGATTAAATGGAGTATTCACATCGCGTTTAGCTGCCTCTAAAGATACGTGGACCTCTTTATAAGTGTACTCACTTTACCGACTGTTTCTTCAAACCTCACCTGCATACAAGGGAACATTGATATTCTTCTTGCTGTAATGATTTGAGCACAATATTTACCACTGGTTCTCAAATCTTTTCTCTCATGTCCCCTTTTGGAAGCAGAAAAATCTGAATTGCGTTCCCCAGGGGCAAGTTATCGTCACTCCCCACCCCCTGCCGTGTTAAGCTTGGTGCTTCTTTGCAGGGAGTGACCTTGTCAGAACCTAGATGCCAAATATCAAAGCTGTACATATTCGACATTCACGCTATGTTTTCAAGTCGGCTGACTGAATTGTATTCAATTTTGTCATATTTCGATTTTGACTAATGTGTTTGTTTAAAGAGCCGAATTTTTCTTTCTTTTTTTGTTTTGTTTTTGTTTTTCTTTCCTTGTGCAAATTCTGACCATCATTCACTTCATGTTTTACTCTCTGCCATGTCATACCATGCTTGTTTGGCTATTGTTCCTTGATGAATAAATGCATTAGTGAATGAAAGAAACCTGGTAAATCTTGATTGATCAATTGATGCATTTTTTCCCCCAGTCATATGGGCTCCCCTCGGTGGCATGCCCACCGTTTAAGAACCACTGATATAAACTACTTTATCGGGCTACAAGCTCAAGTAATAATGCAGGATGCAGGTTCAAATTCCATCTGAGTCTTGCACATTCTGCTTTATTTTCATACTTCTATACAATCATGGTGAATCATTCTGGCTTCTTGTGTGTGTATTGGCTGTGTTCACTTCAGATTATATCTAAATGCTGAGTAATACTGCCACTGCAAAGATGGCAGCAAGAATTATGACTCCCCTTTGCACAACTGGCTGGCTTATAATGGCTCTATTTTAGTTCTCCTGCTGAATCATGCTCCCTGAATGGGTCATCTCTTTGCACCCTTGATCTCTCCTCGCTCCCTGATTTATCCTTGCGCTCTATCGCACACTTACACACCGTCTCTCTCGCCCTGTCTTCCTGTCCGCACAGACACACTCTCCTTCCCTCAGTTGCCTCTTTCTCTCTGCCCATCTTCCTTGTTTCTCACTAATGCATCTCTTCATCCACGTGAAGTTAATTTTGTGAATGGACAGCAGCGTGAGTAATTAAGCCCCTGGAGCGGAGCGCTCTTCATGGACCAGACATCTCTAGCTATTTATAAACACACCAAAATGTGGTTGAGAAAGAGGCCAAAAGGTGTGTGAGCAGGTTTGAGGAGAAGCCTTCTGTTTTGTTCTTACTATAAACGATGTGCTTTCCAAAACAGGTTGCAAACAAAAAGAAAACGCTTCCTTTGCAGACAACAACGTGTTTGTGATTTTGTTGCCCAGGCTACAATGTAATATAAAAAGAACTTCTATTCATTCTACCCCACAACATTTGATGGCCTGGTTGCTGGGTGCACCTCATTAGAACTCAAAGCTTTTCACTCAGCTTTTAGTCTCATAAGGACTTCCTTAATTGCTTCGTGTGATGTAAGCATTTGTAAGGCAGAAACAGAAACACAGAGTTCAACATGGTATGCCTCTTTGTCAAGGAAAACGATAACCCATAATTTAACCTGCAGCATGACTCAGTGCTCTTCCTCTTTGCCCTCTTTTTTTTCTTTCTTCTGTTCTTGGCTCCAATGGTACCTGGCACACTCTTAGCTTTGATCCAAACACAACTAAACACAGCTTGTGCTTCAGATGTTTCAGCCTTTGACTACACTGAGCGAGCTTTTCTCTCAAAGCCCCACTTGAAAATGAAGAGACGTCAAACCCTAGAAGCCGTTCATGACCCGTTCCTCAGTCCATCTCTCCGTGGATTTAGTCCATATTCTCATTTGCACTTGAAAGAAAGTAATCCTCCCTCTTTCTGCCATGAAGTGGACAGAATAAAAAGATGAGAGTTGTCAGGCTTCATTGAGCTCTACCTCCTCGCCAGGATCCACCTGGCGAGGATCATGAGTACTGCTGATTTAGTACTGTGAGTACATGTGTACTGCTGATTGCCTCTCTGGTTTTTCACCGTCATCCATGTCTGAGAAGTGTCTCATGTCACAGAGGCTTTGATGTTCTCTGTTATTGACTTTATTTAAAGATATGTATATACACTGAACAAAAATATAAACGCAACACTTTTGTTTTTGCTCCAATTTTTCATGAGTTGAAATCAAAGA
>JBBPCS010000374.1:10663021-10684478 GCA_037974645.1 Hollardia meadi | reverse complement strand
AACATTGTACTGTAGCCATGATCAATGTCATTTACTTCATCTGTCAGTGGTTTTAATGTTGTGGCTGATTGGTGTATATCTATATACAGTACGTATACCAAAACATCTTCAGGGTAGGTAAGCCTCGTGGATATAAATCTCACAGCCTCCTGGATGTCTTGTCGCCCTTCAATCCTCATCCATCACAGACAATCTCTTTTCATGAGGTGGATTTTGCTCTGCTTCAAACACGAAGTAATGGAGGTCACCACGGCAAGCCGCTCCACACTATTCCCTCCCCTGCTAACAGCTTCTCCCAAACTGCCTGACAGAATACAAAATGGCTCTCCAAAAATGTCACTCCCCAGCTTTAATACTGACCAGTTTACACCACAGGAAGGGTTGACATTTCCTCACAATAGAGGCTCGCCTTATTTTGAAGCAATGGCTTTGACTCACAGTCATGACTTTGAGCTGAAGATTTATGAGTGTCAGATGCTCTGAAGCCCTCATATGGTCATTTGTGGGTGGCTCTAGCAATCATTTGAGACAGAAAAGGAAAGAAAAAGACCTAGCAGGAAATTTGAGAAAAGAGAAAGCAAAAAAAAAAAAGAAACATGAAAGAGATTAGCAATTGGAGAAACAAGTAATAAGTGACAGGTAGAACGCATAGCAAAACTGGTGAGCAGTGACCGGGTTTCCATAAAGCTACCAAAACAAAGGGCTCCAGGGAGTGGTGCAGGCAGCGATGAGTAGTCTCTGAGTCTGGACGGCTGGATCAGGATCGCAGACATGCAGGGGCAGACAGGATCATCATCAGTCATTCTTCCTTCCCATCCCATAATGCCCTCTAATGTTGTCCTATCTGTCACTGTGTAAGTATGGTCACACAGCTGCGTTACATGACAAAGTCCGATCAATAGTACCTAACTTTAAGTATTGAGCATCTTTGCTAGGGATTTTGACAGATGCATTTGTTACTTATGAAAAAATAAGTAAATAACAAAAACATTTTTTTTTTTTTTGCCTATTGGGGGCAGTGCAATAGGCTGCAAACAGACCACTGATGTCACCAAAGGGCATATGGCTAACTTATTAGCAAAAGTCACATTTCCGACCGCCTGATGAATGTCCGATATTCACTCTCATTTTACATCATAGTACATAGCTTTTGTTTGGTTTAAACTAATTTCTGAGAAAATATCTGGCTCCTTAGCTGCTAAATTCTCATACTATGTGCACCAGCTAGATGCTAACATCATCTGTCTCATATTTAGTCCTGGGCAGGTAGCATATACAGCAGGTATATCAGCACTTCATCACTAAAAACACTGCCTGTATTGAGAAAGGACGCTCATTAGAGTGAACCAAACAGTAAAGTCGTGCTCTGTAAAAACAAAACAAAACAATGAGCTGAAAGACTCCAAAGCTTTATAAAGCTGAGGGCAACAGCAGAGTCACAAGATAATTCTCTGAGGGTTTGTGATTACAAGTGGGGGCCTTCCCATTACTCACTGTCAGTAATGATTAATGCAGCTTTAACCTGGAGAGAGTTGTGTCTACTGGGGCCAAATAGTTTAATAATGAAGTATATTATACTGTAGGACAACAGAATACTCCACACCTTTCTTTTTTGCTTCATGTACTGTATATCTGATGGGATAAATCATGCGACCTGAATTTGAGAATTATATTGTGCTCAGGTGATTAACATTACAAATATTACAAAAAAGATTTCAGTCAACCATAACAATAACATATAACTTTTAAGAATTTTAAAATACTGCACATCTTTTCTTAACCTTTTTAGATTAATTTCCATAGAAACCTAAAATCCTCTGCAGGAAACCTCGTTGCCTTTGCAGCCTCCATAAATCATACAATGTTTACTTTCTGACAGGGCTTGTACAGCTAAAGTGCTCTGTCCAGTCCCAAACCAATAAACCCAGAAGCACTGGGGAATGGTAGCTCACATAATGAGACGCACTTTTGGTTTGTATCATTTCTTCGCATTAGGTTGAAGCAGCCACGGACTCTGAATCTGAAAGCAAGGGCTTGCGGGAGTACCACTCTGTTGGGATCCAGGTGGAGGACAACAAGAAAGGGTGAGATAATGGTTCTACGATTTTAAGCTCATTAGAAAACCTCAAGCTTTGATGTTTGCTCTGACTATTAGTAACAATTAAGTCCAATTGTCTCTGCCCTTATTTGTCACTGTGGCCTGTGTGTATAAATGTGTGTGTCTATGTCTTTCTACCTCAGACAGGGCAGGTTCAAACGCTCAAACAGCGTGACTGCAGCTGTGCAGGCTGACATGGAGTTGGAGGGCTTCCCTGTCATGGAGGACAAGGGCCTGCAGTTCGGTGGGGGCTTCCAGCGTCACTCAGAGCCCAGCACGCCCACCCAGTACGGAGCAGTGCGAACCGTACGTACCCAGGGGCTCTTCAGCTACCGCGAGGATTACCGCACCCCTACTGAACCCCCAAGCCCCAGGGAGACCACCAGCGAGACCACCTGGCAACTGGAACCCCCCTCCCCACGGGAGAGCGCAGCCTTGTCGTGCGAGTCGGGCAGGGCGTCCCCCTCCCTGAGGAGGGATGGGAGCTGGTTCATGCAACTGCTCCACACAGACACCAAGAGGATTGAGGGCTGGTGTAAGGAGATGGAGGCAGAAGCTGAAGAGAATGACCTGTCAGAGGAAAGTGAGTGTTATGCTTAAAGCTACGTATATGTCTAATCTGAGATGTTGTTTTTTTTAATGTACTGCATACTGCAATGGATGTGTTGTACTTGATATGCTGTGGGTGTGTGTGTGTGTGTGTTTCAGTCCTTGGCAAAATCCGAAGTGCAGTGGGAAGCGCTCAGCTGCTCATGTCTCAGAAATTCCAGCAATTCTACTGGCTGTGTCAGCAAAACCTGGTAAGAGACCAACGCAGAGAGGGAGTGTGTGTGTATGTGTGTCCTAACTTCATTTTTCATAACACTAGCTTAGCTAAGATCTCCAGTGGTCAGAATTACAAATTTCTTTGTTCTTCATTTACAGTAAATATCAGATTATCAATTACAACAAAGAAACACTAGGAACAACCATCACATCTACCTAATTACACCCAATCGTTGACAGGTAGCGACAGCAAGTCTTTATGCCACTCTGTGTTATTTGTGTATGATTATCCATGAATGGTAAAGCATACAACAAAAGGAAAACGATGGAAAGAAGTATAAAAGGGAATAAGGGTGGGAGAAATTAACCAGCTGCCATTTTCATTATTCAAACCAATATATTAGCCTTTTTTCCCCCATTTTGCAATCCATTAATAATTTCTCAGTCTTAGTATAAAAGTCAGATTGTGTTCTTTTCATGGAAACACAAACAACGACTTACAAATCAACGCATAAATCAGAAAACATCACATCTGAATTTTAAGTGAAGTAAGAAAAATGAGCATGATGCAGCTGCATGGTAAACAAAGCACGGGAGTCCAAAAACGCAGTCTGCGCTGTGAAATTAGCTTTTATCATTAGAAACAGTTCCGCACTCCTTTATGTGTCCTCACAATGTTTGTTTTACACATTTAATGCGTTAGCCGGCACGAACAAACTGAATCAAAGCTCCCTGAATATCATTGATTGTGGAAAGTTACAACACTGAGAATCAATAGCTACCCAGCACATTTATATGTGACCTGAACATTTTGAATGGAACAATACACGAGCGCGGATAGCTGTGCCACAGCTTTGTCCTGAGAAGAGAAGAAAAGAAGGCTGAGCCGAAACTGCTTTTAAACAGACCTAACTTCCAGACATCTGCCACTCTATTGCTCACCCAATGCAGGAACACACACACAGGGTCAGGGATTTCTGCCTGGTATTTTTCTCACACTGTTCACAACTCGTTTTATTGATCTGAGCCAAGTACCCAATATTTCAAATGAAGTTGGTGCGGAGCTATGAGAGACAGTGTTGCTGTTTTTGCAATGTGCAGCAGAAACGGCTCCTGCACAGGGATTAGATACAGTGAACCAAGTCAAATACTTTGTCCCACTAAAGGAGGCCGCAATATTCAAGTTTACTCAACAACTTTTTCATGACAAAAAGCTGCCGCATTCCTCCGCATGACAAATGCATATGGACGAATATTCACTCCATAGGTGCTTGATACACATTAGAAGCTCAAAAAGATGTCTAATTGTCTAATCAGCCTGCTTCTTTCAACCTCGTGGGTCAACTTTCATAAAGCTTGAAAATGCTTTCAAAGAGAGACAAACTGAGTGCGTGGAGCACTTCTCTGGGAGGAGCTCCAGGATTAAAAGCACACACTGACACAGCCGAGGCTTAAAACTCACTGACTCCCCCTAAATCTGCCGGCTCTGGATATTTGAAGCCTTAAGACTTCTGAGACAGTTTGCAACATCACAGGTTCAGAGGTCAGAATAAAGCTGATGAAATGCTGAGGCACTACCTCTGTAATTATAGATAACAGAAGCGTGTTCTGTTCCCAGCTACTTACATGATTGATACTGTGATAGTTGAAATTTACGTAATTTAGATAAATTATTTTGCTGTACAAAAGAGAATTATACTAATCTCTTAATACTATACAAATATCAAAGCAACACTTGGATACTCTCTCTCCATTGGATATATGGATTATACAAATTTAGAGGATTAGAGTCATGCCGTATGAAATTTAAAAAAAAAAACATAAGGTAAAATAAGGGTACTGTTTGATATATTTCTTAGCAAAACAGAATAGCAGGTAGCCATTCTGTAAAGCAGACAGAACCACAAGAAACCAAACGATTAAAAAATATATCTAATGATTCACCCATGCCTTTTTTAAACAGAGATCTCGCAAAACTCCCCTAAAGAAGAACTGTCATAATACCTGCTTGGCTTTTTTTACACTAAACCAAACAATGCCAGTATAATGCTGGCACATTGTGTGGTTTTAGATAAAAATGCATGCGTAGCAATGTTTCTGGAGTTAATGAGCCAGGAAAAGACTACCCCCCTATCCCCCTATGAAAACATTTAAATCTGCTAGATCTCCATTTTTATTGGGATCTGCACTAAACTGTACACACTCATAGATACCAGCCCTCTAAATATGCCTGATTTTTTTTAAAAAATCATAATGGAAAATTAATGAAAATGTTGAAAAATGCCCTATCTCTCAAAGGATCTGCCCAACTGGTTCTTCCATGCCCCACCCCTCCACCAAGTTTCAGGAAAATTGGTTCAGTAGTTTTTGTGTAATCCTGCTGAAAGACAACGAGACAGACAAACGAGCAAATGGCACTGAAAACACGAAAACGGCACTCAGTCGAGCGCATACCTCTGCCAAAGCCCAACATCCATGCATTATCCAGGGAATAATGCATGGATGTTGGGCCAAAATTTAATGGGTTATTCCTTGGCCCATGCCCCATCCTTTCACCAAGTTTCAGGAAAATCGGTTCAGTAGTTTTTGTGTAATCCTGCTGACAGACAAACAAATGGTACCAAAACATAACCTCCTTGGCGGAGGTAACAATATGACTTATAGCCTGATCCATAAGCATCTTTGCAAAGTTCTGCAAGTCCTAATTTGCATAAAATTGTTGCAAGTTGCAAGTATCATTAGTTGCATTTATACCCAAAGAGTATAAGAACACCATACATTTGGTGCATAGGAAGAGAATGTTAGTCCACCCAGAGGTTTGTCATAACATTTATCTGGAACAGCTTTGTAATAAACTGTTTCTGTAGTACTTGGTTTCTTAATCATATTGAAAAAAAAGAACTCATTCATGTGTATTTACAGTATCATTGCCTCTTAAATGTCTATGGTCCATACAGAAAGCAAACCTGCTTGAATGTCTACATTGGATTATACTTTAGATGAAGTTGAAATTAAATTAAACTCTGTAATGAACAAACGTTAATAAGATGCACACATTTAGCTCAAGATAATTCACACAAACTAGTATATTGGCATGTTCCAGCCGCACACAGAATAAACAGAGAGCAACAATTGCATGGTTTTAATATTTATTGTTGAGATATTAATGGGTGTAATGTTTGTTTTCGAACAAAAAGTGAACCACAGACCTTGTTTTCCATAGTTTAAATATATTGGACTGCAAATATTCACACACTGTATTACCGTTTTAACATTTAACATTAAACTTTGTTTCCTTGAGAGCATAAAGCTACTTATATATATAACGTAGGTGGGTGTAGTTTTTCAGCTAACATTCTTAGTAATAGTTTATCTTTACTAACTCATTGCCCACAACCTTGGCGTATTATGCGAACAGAACTGCTTGTGCGTTTTCTTTTCAAGCATCTCTCTTCATATCTATACTCCTAAATCTGCAAGCAGAATATTTTTGGCTTATAAACAATAAACTTGTGGAGCAGGAGGGACTGACCTTACATCCCAAACCTAACTGAAATATTTGGGTACATACATTTGAAATTACCTCAAAATGATTAACATCAAGCATTTGCACAGAATCGCATGAATCATTAAAACCTGTAACAACTGCAGGCCGTTGCAGAGACAATGAGGCGCTCCTCAATCTGATGTTTCTTTCATGTCGAGTGATGAAAAGGACTGAACTGACAAAGGCAGTTCATTATTTCTGAGCTCATCGTGGAAATAAGACAGAATCGGTCTCCATTACAAGTTCTTATCCCTCCTTTCAACCAAAATTCCCCAAAATGGTATGCCTCTTTTGAGTCTGATAAAGACACCTAGTGGATCTAAGCTGAAGTACAATAAGTAGTGTGGGCATGACCCAACAATATACCACAGACATTAATGTTATCTTTGTCGTAACTCCTCTCACCCACGTCTCTCATAGGACCCCAGTGCCATGCCGCGGCCCACCTCTCAGGACCTGGCTGGTTTCTGGGACCTACTGCAGCTCTCCATCGACGATGTCACCGTGAAGTTTGACCAGCTGCAGCAGATCAAGAACAACAAGTGGAGGAACGTAGACAGCCCAGAGAAGAAGGTGAGGGATTGATTTTTTAATGGCATGTATTTAATATAATGATTGTGTTAAACCCAAACCAACCAACTGACCAAATTTGTACAAACACCCTTTAATTATTCTCTTTTCTTCCTAAAGCCACCAGCTCCCGTACCAAAGAAGACAGTTCGACAGAAGAGTGTGATAACGAGGGAGAAATCCCTGGACCTTCCAGACAGGCACCGACAGGAGGCCCGTCGGCGGCTCATGGCAGCCAAGCGGGCAGCCTCCTTCCGGCAGAACTCAGCCTCGGAGCGAGCAGACAGCATCGAGATCTATATTCCCGAGGCTCAGACTAGACTTTGAGAAGACAGGGTCCAGGGCCAACACGTCTCCCTGCTCCCACGTTCAAACAACTTTAAAACTAGCCTTTTTTTCTAGACTGCTTCTCTCTCTACTCTTCCTTTACCCATCTGCTGTCTGATCTCGATAGCCATCCTCAGCGCCCATTGCCAAACACCATCGGTCTGTAGGATGTGCCAAGCCTCTTCTCCCATTGCCAGAATGAGTGTTAGCAGAAATGTATGTCTGACATGGGTCATTTGGGTTTCTCCTTGGTTTGCTGGTGATCATGATACTTAGCCTACAAGCTCTCTCATCTATTGTCCTGGATGGGTGCGTCTGTACTTTTTCAGCATTTGCAAAGTGCCATTTAAAAAGTGCAGCTTTGAAAACCTACCAGCAACCAGGCCTTTGAGCTAAAAAGAGTAAATGAGAGAAATTATATTCATTTCAAGTTGTTCAAAAATGGTCAAAGTTAGTAATCCTTAAGTATTTTCAATCGTTTGAGGTTATATATGATTATACTTTTTGTTTCTCTGGTCTTTTTTGGGGTAAACGTTAATTACAAGCTAAATATCACAAAATTGTTGTGAGTTCAAAACTTTGAAAAGTGCCAATGCTTGAAATACCTCAACTATGTGCATGTGGCACTGATCACCCATTCAAGGTTATTCAGGCAGCCCTTATAAGCTCTGGACTGGTCAGTGTTGAAAAATGCAGCTTTCTACCCAATCTGGTTGTACTCAAACATTGTTTCTTGGTCTGGATTGGTGGAAGAATGACATCTGTCAGCTCATTAACATGCACATTTCCAACAACTTTCCTATCTATCTCATTCTTGTTGCCAACTTTCAAATATTGACATTTACTTGACGCTGAAAACATGCAAGTATTGTGCCAACATTATCATTTCATGTCAATGCAGTAGAAAAAAAACTATGAAAGTTTGTGTAACTCTTTAGATCAAAAATGTGTAGACAAATGCACTTATGCACTTATTACAATTCTCCCTATTTCAAAGGGAAATGTACATACCCAAGTTCACAATAGTACTGTTGTATTTTTGAATTGTGAGCAGGAAGAATATTCATTGTGTATATTTTTTTCCCTCATGTCCACTGCTTGCCTGCCCTCTCTATTGCTTTTGTAAAACCTTGATTTGTTGCATGCATACGGTGGCTAGTTCACACATACAAAATCATCCTGCTGTGTTTTCATCTAATGCACTCCTCTCAGGCCCTTTCAAGTATAGCACGCTCAGCAATAGTTGCTGAGGGGTGATAGAAAAACTGCCAAAACAAAAACAAAATGTCTGCACACTAGTTTCTGTTATCCAAGAAATAGTTTGTAATATTTCTTGAAATGTTCTGTGTTGCTGAAAGTCTCCCGAAGCAGTATCATAACTCCATTCACTCCCTCTAGGAAAAGCTGGGAAATAATGAAACAAAATTAGGGCAAAGTCATTCCATGGGGATGCACGCAGCAAGCCCCAAATAATTAAAACTTTCCTGTTGAAAGGAAATGCATGAGGAATTAGGGTATTAACTGTCTGTGGCTATGCAGACCAGTTTGTGATATTTTGTCTCAATGTGATGTAGTTAGCTCGATTTTATCATTTGCCTCTGATTCCCATCACAGTGTTGAGATGTACCAACTGCAAAACAAATTGTAGTTGTCACAAAATACATACACACACAGGTGTAACTGTTGCCTGTTAGCTAAGTGAACCAACTGGCAGAGCTAACGTTAGCTTGTTATGAGGCCTATATGACCACTTTAGATTGAGGAGTAAAGAGTTAATAATATGGTCAATGTATCTCACTCGACATTTGTCTTTAATAATGATGTAAAGATTTTAATTAGCATTTTATAAAAATAACACACCTCAAATGACATTAAGTTATGCTAATGCCGATTACATGTTAGGTTTGGTTAGCATAATCTTATATTTTCAACTCTTTCTAAACCACATAAAAAACTGCTAACTCTGAAACACGTATTTCTCATTTAAATTACTCAATGCTTACTAGCAAATATATTATTTTTTTAAGTTTTTATGGTGCAACCCAATTTAGTAAATTCTTAGTTCAAAACAAGCTAGAATACAAGGAATTTAGAAAGGACTTTACACACAAAAACTAGCAGTGGTTTTAGGAATAGCTGGTGCAACACAATCAGGTACTTTGCATTGAAAAAGTGTAAAATAAGCAGCCTCGGATAACAGTCTCCAGTGCTCATAGAATTTACGTATACGTAAATCACTCATAAAGGTACTTAACTTCAGCAAAAACTAAAATTCTGCTGCTTTTTGTAAAACTTTGGTGGTAAATTGACCATCAGTCCTCATTATATCACCAATGTTATATTCAAATCACTGACCAAAAGACTTAAGTCTATTGGTTTAACACTTTGGATAATCAACCAACTAAATGGTGCTGTTTTTTTATTTAATAAATACAGCACTAGACAAACAATCAATGCAACACAGTGCGCTGTCAGCTGACCATCACTTAAAAATCTATTTTTATGTCTTAGAAATCTTTGCTTGAGTGATTGTGCCAATGTTCATCAGACCAGGGAGATTTATCATGAAGGAACAGCACAGTGCATTTCTCTCTGTGTGTGTGTGTGTGTGTGCGTGTGTGTGTGTGTGTAGAGTGCTGACATATTCAGAAAAGAGCGAGTGAACCTGGGGTCAGTGTGGCTCGATTTCTCTATTATTACTCAACTGTGGCCTGACATGCATCTCTCACATCACACCAACACACACACACACACGCACACACAGAAACAGATACAGTTTGTCCTCATGTCATTAGCATTAACATATTTTCGATAGAATAGCATATAATTTACTCTTTTTAGTACAGATTGTTTTTTATATAAAATAACCTACAATCAAAAATGTTTATTCATATGCATCTTCAGTAAATTTAGGTTTTTACCTTTCACTGTATCAGAATACATGAGACATTAGTTAATTGTACATTCTTGTAGCAGAGCTTCGACAATACATTTCAGAGAGCCAAGAAATATATTCAGTACAACAAATCGCTGAGTAACCAAAGTCAGTATTTCAAACATGCAATGCCGTACTTCAATTACAGATTACAGGGTTCTCAATTGCCCTCGGCTGAGTGTTAGACAAAGCACGCCTATCTATAATTCTGGTTTTTTTCATTGCAGAGGCAGAGACCTTTAAGAGTATGACAGTGGGTTTCTGGAAAGAGTCTGGGTGTGTGTGATGCCAGGCAGTTGGCAGAGCGGAGACGTTCCCCTGCTGTTGCCACAGTGGCAGGCAGACGGGAGAGAGACAGGCCCGGCCTGACATATGCTGGCTTAGAGGAGACAAGAGCTCCGCACTGAGCCCCAAACTGCTGGTGCTGTGTGCTGTTGTGTAGCTGGAAGGCTGTTCAGTGTGGATCGCTAGGCGCTGTACTGGGTATTTTTCTGCCTGCCTTTGACTAAGCAAAGCAGCTTATGTAAGACTTCGGGGTCCTTGGTGAGATCAAGCAAACAGCCTCCAAGGCCCTTTAAAGCTTGTGTTGATAAATGTATTGCTGAATAGTGGCCTGTATGTAGAATTTAAGCATCAGCCCTACAAGTATTTCAGTCTGTGCTCGGCTAGTTTCACTGACGGCTGTCATAGGAAACAACAGAGGAGCTTCTCCCTTATGCAAATTGATCGGGGCTAATGAAGTGTATCCACCACCTTGGTCCGGCTTCAAACATATCTTTTGCAATGTTAAAGTTAAACCTTGAACGAACCATTTTGTGTTGTGAAGAGGAATCAGTTTCAGAAGTCACGAGGGAATGGAAAATGTGGAAAAGGATTTGTGCAATAGAGACACGGACTTAAGCATATTCATAGCTGCAGTTAGAGGTAAGAACTGTCTGTTGAGATTGAGAACCATAGCCTTTTTTGGGGGGCGGGGGGAGAGGGGAAATCATATCTTGGTACATTGGTCATTTTCTAAACTATGAACAAAATGTCTCTGTAATGGCAGGATCAGGTTTGATGGCCAGTGAAAAATCCATCCTTGAAGTCAGCTTTTCACTCATAGCTAAAGGCCTCCTCACACAGTGCTCCTGTATTTACTTGTTGAAACTTGTGAGGTGTGTTGGATTGTTTTGGCTGATGTATTGGAGGACTTTTCACTTGTCAGAAAGCAACTGTGGTGATTATTAAGTTTTAAAAAACAACAACTATATGGTCATTTCACAGCTAGTCACTCACCAAAACCTTGAGCTAACCCCAAGAGCAGAAAATTGCACCAGTGTCACATTAAATGTCATGAGGGCAGCAATTAACTACAAGTGCCATCTTTTTTGACTTATCCAGCATACTGTAAACTCCACACAGCCACATGACCTGCACTTGATGTGAGCAAACCATTCCCGCTATCGCTTACCTTTCTTCCCATTTCCAGTCACACTTTTCAGCTCACATCTCAACATCTGTGGCCTCACGTCTGGCACGACTGTCTATCTGCTTTTAACTCGAGAATCCACGATGTGAAATATTTCAAGGGGACTTTTTTTTCGTAACAATGCCGTGGAAAGAGCGTCACTGAGACGGACTGATACAACACTTCCTTGAACTTGGAATGTGAAACCACACTATAATTACCAGATAAAATGAAAAAGGTAGTTGTTTAGCTAAAACTATTTTCATCTCTTGTATATCATATCTATAGTGAGGATGAATATAATGCCAAATATTCATTATTTGTAAAGAAATATATATAGATATATAAATATATAATATATGCTTCATCAAAACATAACTATTTTCTGCATTTGCTCATGTTTTGTTGTCATTTTTACTTTGTTATGGTTATTTTATAAGCTGATATGATGGCATGCGAAATACTGATTCTGAATGTAGGCTTATTTATTTATTTATTTATTTATTTATTTATTTGTTTATTTATTTATGTTACAAATTATGACACCGTCCCACTGATATATATTTAAGTCAATCACATCTGTTTTTTTCAATGTGTGTTATTCCAGTGCAAGTTACCATATCATTGGGTTATTTTTTGTTTTACTTGAGAAGTTTGCACCAACATATGCATATTTTCCTCCATTCTTTTGTAGCTGAGCTATTGAAAGATTTTGCCTCTTTGAGTAGTTTGATCATTGCTGAGGTCATCCAGTGTAAATAATTCTGCAATTAAATTTTTTGAGAAAAACTTTGGAAAAGTTTGTCTGTGTGGTGCCTGAAAAAAAATCAAACTGTAAACCAATTAATAAATGCTCACTGCTGCGCCGATTATAGTAAAATATTAATATTAGAAAAATGTTATGGATACAGTTGTTCAGTGTTCCCGGTGGTAGTGTTTTAGCTCACAGGAGGAAACCTCAAATAATTTATCAAAGTGCTCTTGATATTTCATGCATTTTATATCTGTATGTAGTAGTACCTCTCTATGTAATAACAAAGAGATAAAGATGAAGGATAAGTCCTAATCATCTGTCACAGAAAATGGTGCATTTACCTTTTACTGTTGGCATTTATATCATGGATAGTATATAATACCACTTAATAGATATAATACATAAATATTTATCACATAATATATTTGATCATACCAATAAAAAAACAATCTGTGTAAGTTTACTCGTTTTTGTGATCCCTTAAAACCAAACAAAATATTGAATTTATGAAATAATTATGGTCACAAAAATATTCCAATCAGATCCTCCAAATTGAAAACTATATTATATCAAAAACAAAGAATTTATTAGGACACACTGTGATTAAAATGTGACACATTGCTTGTCTAAGAGGAATTCTAAGAGGCAGATAAAATTACAACCTGAGTGGCAAACTAGATCCAGACATGTCGTGTTAGAAATTTGGTTTCTTTTTGATACTATTTGTCGTGATGATAAGAGACAGGCTCAGGATACGTGCCACTGTGATGTTAATCTGATTAAGCCCCATTACAAAACAACAGAAGTTTTCTTGCACTGTAGCCATGCTAATTTTATTGGCATCTTTGCCGCATTTGGTGTTGCAGACAAATAACCATGTCTGATGTCTAATTTCAATGCAGATTGCCTTTCAGTACATGTGTCCTATAATCATTAAATACCTGTTTTAAGAATTATATCCATTAGTAGATACTTAGTACTTGCATGCCTGCAGGTTGTAGGGGTGTTTTCAAGAATATGAAGATTGCTACAATTAATGTATCAGGACAGTATTTTATAAACTTTAAATCATTGAAACTTCCAAATCCCTGGTCTTAAAGACCTTGCACACTCATGTTTGCAATTGGGTGATTAGACCTCTTCTCAGGGTTCAGGTGAACAGAGCTATGCTGGGAATTGCTTGAGGTCACCAAACTCCATGTACTAATAGGAATGATAAAGGTGCAATTTCTACAAAAAGGAGAGGCTGTCTGCACACTGAAATTTGGAGGCTCCCAAAAGTTTTTATTAATGCAACGTTTTAACCTACAAGGTCTTTGTTGGGCACATAAAAGACTGTAATTTATTTCACCCTCCAAAGCAAACAGCAGAGTCATGAAGATGTCGATTCTTTAGAGAAATTCTCACTACTTTATGCTTTTGCTATTGATTAAAAACCTGCTTGGTTTTTTATATTCTTGTAGTTAAAATGTTTTTTTGTTTTTTTTAATCAGCCATTCAGCAGCCATTCATTCACTAGCGTTACGTCATTTCCATTAAAAATTTAACAGACCTCAACTTAAACCTCTCCTCGCTTATAGAATCTGAAATACACAAGGCAAGACCACCCCCTGTTGGGCAAAGAGAGAAATTCATGCTGTTCAATTAATAGATAATACATTTGGATTTCTCCATACAACTTTCTTCCTTTATTGCCAAAAAATATTTCATTTGACCTAAATATTTAATCAGATTTATTGCTGTGATTATTATGACATGATTTATCTCACTTCATCAAAGCTGCTGTCATTTCGTGAAGATTCTACTGTTCATCCAAGAGGTTTCATCAGTTCTGACCTCTGGGAAAGTCACCACCCCACCAGTGAGTGATGTGTTCAAGACTTTGAAGTAGTGCTGACATAGTACTTCGACAACTTGAACAACTTATCAACACATATAACTGATTATTGTTGTTGTGGGAGGTGAAATGCTGTAACTGACTGAGTCTCACCATTCCGACTGCCGCTGTGCAGCAGCTCATGCAGGCCCGATGCTTTTACTGGATGGTGTGTGGAGTGGTTGTGCAGCTAAGATGGTGCACCACGTAAAAATCAAGCACTATCACATCACAACAGGAAGGGCCTGGATTCAAGAAGATGCAGCTCCTTTGTGAGTGGGGTCTGCTCTCTGTGTGACACCCCAACAGTCTGCCCACGCCGGTGCACCTTGCTTCCTGCCCAGTAAATGATGCTCTCACAATATTTTCACCATGTAATTATATATCCTGTAACAATAAAATCAAATGATGCTACTTTTAAATTAGCAGGCCCTTCATATTTATTGAAATGCACATTTGTTTTCTCTTATCTATTTACATTGCATTATAGTAGCTATATATAATCATATTTTTGTAATTGGTATATATTGAATGCAACTATTATTATATGTATGAAAAGCATATAACCATATATTTTCTTTAGACCATACAAGTCCCCTCAGAGCAAAACAGCTACATTAACATGTATGATGTAGGTCTTTACATTGCATTTGTATGTAATCTGTGTTCTTTGTTTTGTGTATGATGTGTATATATTTGTAACCATGTTCTGTATGACTTTATAACGGAATAAAGCCCAAAACACACTTCATGCAGAAATCTAGGAAGTAACCAATAGGATGGGGTGCTACCAAAGATTAGAGCGGCGCTGACCAATGGGATGTCCTAAAGTTAAAGGTGGGCGGCACTTCCTGTTTGGAAGTCATATGACCAAATTGAAGTCGTATGATGTCGATTTTCCTGTTGTCGCTAATGGGACACCGTGTTCAGTAGAAACACTTCTGTACAGTATGTATGATAAGGATGTTAGCTTGTAGTACTCGCTGCTTTAGATCTCCTAGTTAGCTTGTGAGTCGTCACCTTTTCTCGTCGTGTTTGTTTTTGTTTTTTGTGCTAGCTTTACAACACCGTTAACTGTAACCTGAGGTTGAAACTTCAACTGGTATTCAATCTGGTATTTCATGTTTTTGAAAGGACTTTGCGGTAATTTTTATTTGGTTTTGTTTTTACCGAGTTTCTACTGGAAAAGGTCGTCAGTACTGTTGTCCAGTTTATTATGGCTGTTTATTATTTTTATTTTATTTGTTTATTTTACAGGGACAGCGTACAGCTTCTTAGCTGTACCAGAGTTAGCTATAAGCTAATTTACAGATGTAATCCCTGGGCAGGAGACAGAAATAAAACTAACTACAAAAGTTTAAAAAAGTATTTTCTAAGATGAACATGGAACATTTGGAGTTGGATGCTCCTGTCGTTTCTTTATAGCTCTAGTAATGCATTAATGAATGATGTATACAATTTGTGCTTAGTGGATGATGTGCTGTCTCTTTTCCTCTTTTCTCTTTTATAGGTGACCGCCACACCATGCGTCTTTTAAGCCCTTCCCTACAGCCTCACCTGCAGCTGAGCCTCCCCTAAGCTTGAACACCATGGATCCTGGCCAGCAGACCAGCCCTCTTCCCCAGCCCAGTGCGGAATACTTTTCATGGGAATACCGTCTCCATCTTATTGGCCTGGGCTTTGCCTTCTATGCAGCAGTATTCCTTCTCTCCCACCTCCTGTCTGCGGCCCTATCCCACACCTATAACTCCATGTTGGCTAAGGAGAAGGTTTTCTGGAACCTCGCAGCCACTCGGGCAGTGTTTGGCATCCAGAGTACAGTAGCTGGCCTCCGGGCCCTGACTGAGGACTCTGTGATAACCAGAGACAGAGTGAGGGGACAAGAAGACTGGTCATGGTTCAATATCCTCACTGCCACGGGTTTCTTTGTGTTTGAGAATGTAGCATTCCACTCCTCTAATGTGGTATTTTGGTCATTTGACGTCCCACTGGCGACGCACCATTTCTTCGCCCTGTCAGGATACGCAGGGGCAGTGGTGTGGGATTCCGTGGGCCACTTCCTACCGATGGTGACGCTGCTGCTGGAGATGAGCACACCATTCACCTGTATATCTTGGATGTTACTAAAGGTATGAGCCTCACAGTATATTGTCTTTGTGTTTGAGATGAACTACCTGCCATCACTATGCTCTACACACATCTTGCATACGGTTTCTTCATCACGTTTGAACAGTACTTGCAGTTACCAAATTATTGTTTGGTATGTGCACGAGTTCCAAGGTCTCTAGTTGCATCTGATGCTGCTGGTTGATCACCATAAAAATGACTGAAGGTGTCTCCAGGTTTCAGTTCCTCTTTGGTCTTGCACCGTATGATTGTCAACAGATAAAGTTTGTGTTCTAAGAAAGAGGAAGTTCTATTAAAAAAACCTTGACCCAATACCTAAACTTTCACTGTTCCTCCTACTCACAGATTTGACTTGAGCACACATAAGTTACCAGGATGTGAATGTGGTGCTGTTGTAAAATTTAAAAAAAAGCCTGAAATTTGTGTCCCAATCCTTAGCATAATATGTCCTTCTCCATCTTTCTTCCTCCCCGACAGGCTGGCTGGGCGCGCACCCCATTTTGGCGAGCGAACCAGTGGGTGATGATCCACGCGTTCCACTGTCGCATGGTGCTTACCTACTACATGTGGTGGGTAACCTTCACCCTCTGGGGAGAGATCAGCACCCATGTGGCCCTGCCCCAGCGTGTGGTCTTCTTCACTGGCCTCGCTCTGCTCACGGTTATCATCAACCCCATCTGGACGCACAAAAAGACCATGCAGCTGCTTAATCCGGTGGACTGGAACTTTGGCAACAAGCCAGTACCCTTAAATGGTGCGATGCAGGGTCTTTCTGACATTTCTGTCAAACCCCACGCCAGCTGAGGGGTACCAGGGAAGGTCATGTCCTATCTGAATGGTGCCAATTTTTTTTTTCACTTTGAGAGTGATGATAGTAAGATGGCTGTTTTTAATAATTATTTTATTTTGAGATTTGTTTTACATATACTGTGAGTGAACTTATAGTTCTTATACTTAAGCCTATACAAAATAACCCCTTAAAGGTTAATTGTGACTTTCTGGTACTATCTTGATAAAACTATACAGTATTTTAGACCTTTACTGTCAGGCAGTTTTCCCATTGGTTTGCTTTTTTGGGAGTGAATATTAATTTTCCATCTTGTTAGCTTAGCTTTTTAGCATTAAACATTTTACCAGTCATATGATTGGTTTATGTATTCACAATAGGAAAAATTAATGAGACAGCTCTTACAAGAGCAATTCAGGAGCACAAACTTCTAAATTAAAATATTGGGAAAAATCTACTTAAAGAGTTAATTGCTTTGACTTCTTGAATTAAGTTAAAAGAAATGCAACCTGTCCATCTATAATATTTAAAGATTTACATACTGTAGAACTTATGTTCTTCCTCAGCAGCCATAAAACAACCAGGAGTCTTTGTAGTACACTGCTCTATTGTTGCTCGTACAACAGTAGTCATTCAGCACTGGTTGGGTTTAGGCAGGAACATTGTTTTGAGTTTAAAGACAGAGGTTCTAAAGGTTAGTCACTAGAACTATTAGATTACTAAGTGGTCAAGTAGATTAGTCCATTCATGAGGCCAATTGGTGTTATTGGACTGTGAATCCTCCTTTAGTAGAGGAGGAAATATTTACCGTGGTCATGATGGAAAAGGATTTCCACAAAATGCTCTTTGTTGTGGACAAAAGCTCAGGACTGGTCCACTCCACAAAGGCTCTTTTGTGCAAAATGGAGATGTAATGTGGCAAAACTGAACCAATGTTGATAAGAGAATAACCAAGAAACATTTTGATCTTGATGATTTTATTTTTATTTTTTTGGTATTAACTCCAGTTTTAATACAGTATTATTTCTGCGAATGCAACCTCAAAATTTTAATGAAACTTTTGTGTTTTTCACACAATGGCCTCATTGTGCTGTAAATACTGGCTTTGTGTGTTTGGTTTGTCTATTGTCATGTATCTGGTATAAGTTTTTGTATAATTGTCACTCTGCTGGAAACTTTCAGATACAATTTCTCACTATTCTCGGTATGGTGGCAGTAGCAGCATTGCTACTGTAGCTGATTTGTTTATAAGCTCTAGAACTTAGGACATTTTATTTTTGTCAGTAGTGTTAATCTTAGTTTTGTTTTTTTTAAATTGCATGTTGAGGATATAAGGCAACATCTTAAATTGGGCAGGAGGGCTGACTCAGATAAGTGAAACCTCCTTCATGAAACGGGCATCAGCATGAGCTCTACACTGTGTACTATTGTGTACATTGTTCAACCTGAGTGACTATATCAATATGTTTAAAGGAAATTTATCCTTTGTCCTTTGATAATCATTTGTCTTTTAACTGAATGTCTGATGTTGCTATATCATTACTAAAAATACTAACACCAGATGGTGTTAACAGCATATGATGGTTGGATGACTGTGCCGTATGCCAAACTATTAAACCATCCCGTTTGTGTTTGGAAATACTTTTATTTGAGTTTAAAAAAAAGAAAAGATTCTCACATGCAGTACTGTGCCCGTTTTTTTGTTCATCATACTTAGAATCTATTAAGGCTGCGCAGCAGAGCGTCTGCCTGTAGGTGGCAGAAAAGGAATGATTATATCTTCAGTAGGTGTCCCTAGTTTTTACCGATTTGAACCGACGTTCGTGAGTTTGACACGTCCTCTCCACATGATATTGTCCTTTAAAGATTAGCACAGTCCTTTTTTAACGGGGTAATTTTATAAAGCAGATGAATCCACTTTAAAATGAAGAACTGGATTCTTTTCAATTGGTATCTTCACCAAAACCGAGTGATATTAGATTTTTATGATTATGAGAAGTTTACCTTTGTTAACACTGCGATTCAATCTGAAAGTCTGAAGGAGTTCTCTGAACTAAATATGTCGTTTTGCTTTAGTGTACCCTAAAACAAAGTGTAGACGTAAGCCTTTGTGCGTGTTATCAGATCCATTTGATCTGCGTTACTTCAATGCAGCGTTATAAGAGAACACAAACATCTCCCAGATGCAGATTAAACTTTTATTTTCTAGTTCTAAAGGACTGTGCACAAAAAAATAATTAATTGGTTTCCTATCTTTCCACTCTACATAGTTATACGATACTTCAATCCAACATCATCTTCAGACAGCTGTTTAGAGAGCCACCTCACACGTCACATGGTCAGTTTGGGAGTCCTTTCCCCGACCCGAGCCGATCCTACCGGAGACGACCATGGAAGCTGTGATTGACGTGCTGTACAACCAATCACAGCTTGTCTAAATGGACTCGTCAGCCAATGAGCTGCTAAGAGGAGCAGAGGGGTTTTTCATGGATGGAGTCAGTTTGCATCGAAGAGAGTCAAGTTGAAAGAAAGACACTGAGCGAAAACTGGATGTTTTAATGAGTTTGAAGTTGTGTTGAAGCAAGAAATGCATTACGTGTAACACTTGCACGGTGCTAAAGCGAAGGAATACGGTCATTTTAGGAAAAGTCGTAAAAAAGGTGAGTTGGGATCATTTTTCTAAGTTTCAGACAAAGTTAAAATAACGTTAACTTATTTGTTTTGCTAACTTGTAAGTCAAGGTGAGTACTTCGTGACGTTAGGCTCAATATTCGACAAAATGTCATTAAAAAATGTGTCTTTTGTGTATTATAGTAACTCAAGTGTATATTTGTTCTTTAAAACAGTGTATTGGGAGATGGCTATAACGTGGCGCCTCAGCTAACTTTGCCAAGATGCCAACACAGTCAACATTCTGCTGTAAGAAGACAGTCACTACTTTCCCCCACACATTTATGTTAACATTAATTAACGTGTCCTAATATCGAAATTAACTGTTGCAGAATTTGAAATGTCTCTGCTAAACGTTTTCCGCGTTTCAGTGTTGTGCACAGCCTCATACTTTATCTCTTCAAGGATACAAGGTTCAAGATAGCCTTTTGCCTTTGGAGGCTGACTGAAGTTTGCCATCTTGATAATAACCATAACTTTAAAAAAACAACAACAACATATGCATAGGAAGTAAAAGAATCCCTGTGGATTGTAACAGCCAGCTAATAAGTGAGGATGTCTTCCTGAGCTGCAGCAGTCAGCCCAACTACAAATTCAAGTAGTCATGCATAGCATTCCTCAGTAAAGCAGTGCCCAGCTTCAGTCAGCTGGAAGATCCTTCTAAACAGGTAATGAAACCATGATTTAATTAAACTGTTTCCCTTAGTAGTTGCCTTTCTGTACACAAAAGACATGTGCTTTCAGGAGTCCACTAAATCCAGCTAAGCTTCCAAAAAATGGTTAAAATACAGTGAGTGCTTTGAGTGCTTCATTTGTATTGTCTGGTGTCATGCATGACCAGTTCACTTTGCCAGTACGTGGGTAAGATGGAACATTCAGGGGGGTCACACACACACATGCGTGTACACAACAATCTCCACTGGTAATTTGTTTAGCAAATAAGCAGGATGGCCCGGCTGCAAATACAGATGCTTAATACCCACCCCTACTGTAATCACACCTGGCAAAGGCTGTGCAGGCAGCACAGATCATTTTTTCCCTGCTCAGATTCATCGCAGTTTCCTAATGTAAGCTGGGAGTGTCAGGGTACACACTGGTTGAGCAGAGGAGCATACCATTCATATTTAGAAAGGCAGTTATGGATTTAGCCCACCAAGGATCCACTGAGATAGGACGTGGATTAGCAACAAAAAGGCCACGGCTCTTCTGCAGTGGATGTGTGAAATTGCTTGCATACCACACACTTGTTTCGCAGTTGGGAACATGTGTCAGATAAATTTAGTGCATAATGGGGTTTTTTTAATACCTCTTACCTCTATACCACTTTACCAGACATTGTAAAATGTTCGGAAAGTTTTGTTTTTGGCATTTTAGAGCCTTTAAATGACAGTAAACGAGAGGGGAGCAGTAAAGAAGGTTTTGACATGTCACAAAAGTCCTTAGCCAGAATTGGACCATATACACCGATCAGCCACAACATTAAAACCACTGACAGTTGAAATGAATAACATTGACCATCTCGCCACAGTGCAATATTCTGCTGGGAAACCC
>JBBPCS010000374.1:10657236-10662921 GCA_037974645.1 Hollardia meadi | reverse complement strand
GTTCCTCCATGAAACTGCTCACAACAAGGTCTGTGGATTATCTTGAGTAACCGAGTCATGATTTCTGGAAAGAGACAGTGATGTTGCATTGCACTTAAATATCTACCAATCTGATGTCATTGGCGTGTATCTCCTCTGGTTTTATCTGCACTTGACTTCTGACTGATTTAAGTTAAATATTCCTGTGACCTGATGAAAGTTTACAACTGGACGACAGTAGAAGAGCAGATTTTCTTATATTTTAGTATAAAACAACCACAGATCTGTTCGCACAGGCAGGTTTTCTTGAGCAGGGTGAAAATCCTGTGGAAAAAGCAATGGCTACACCACTGTATGATATTACACAGAAGGAGAGGTCAATGTCAGAGAAGCTTCTCTGGTGACAGCAGCTTTCTAATAAATTAGTCAAGACCTACACCCAGTGTCCAATTACCAAACAGATGCACTTCAATACATAAACAACCCAACTACTCTCAAGGAGGCTTGGAAACACCCAAAGAACCCGTAATGCATTCACTGCCCATCAAAGACAACCTATCCCCCGTAGGAGGCACTGAAACCCTGTCGGACCACCAGCAACTACCAGAATGGCTCTAGAGCAGATTTTTTTGTGTTATACTATACAGCATGTTATGTTTGTCTGGGGTCCTTACAGTGACTTCAGGAACAATTTTAAGACCCTCTGTGACCCATCAAAACCATTTGATGACCCATGAACACTTCAAGGACCTTGGCAAGGTGGAAAGCTTCTTTAAAGACCCATCAAACTTCCTGGTGCCCATTGAAGGACCTCTGGAAAACTTTGAGTGACCGTCTACCCACACAAAACCTCTTAATGACAATGTCAAATGTTCTCCAAGACCTTTGTAGATTCTCAAAGATCCCCTGAAGACCCACCACACTTCCTGGTACCCACTGAAGGTCGTCTACAACTCTTTTATTTACTGCAAGAAGACCTTCAAGAACCCATTCTCGGACACTTCCTATAAAACCTTTCGAAGAAGACCCTTCAGCATCCCTCACACACCCTAGAAACCCCTGAACAACCCTAAACATTCCCATTAGAAACTTGTTGAACATAACATTTAAACCTCCACAGGACTCCCCAGAAAATCTATGCTGACATGTTGAATCTCCTCATAAATCTCAAAGCATTCCCCAAGAACACCTCCAACACAACCTGGAAAGTCCTAAATAACTTTGAACCCTTTCAGTGCTCTTATGAGGACCCCCAAGACCCTAAGAAGATGCATTATAACATTCCAAATGCCCATAGAAAATTCCCAGAATCCCTCTCAATTAACAGCTGAACCAACCCAGAGACATAAAAGCATTCTTCAGCACCCTTTCAACGCTCGTAACACAATCTGGAATCTTCTCAAAGATCACCTTCTTCATGAAAACAACACTTCTACATGGCCTTCCTAACTTCTATAAGGTTCCGCAGAACCTTATCAATAACCTTTGAAACCTCCTCAAAAGTCCCTGGAACTCTAATTGCTGCAGAACCACTCTCAAGAAAAACACAACCTTCAACCGATACAGTGAAACTATTATGGTCTGTGTCGCTCTTTACTTGATGCCAGTAGTGTATCCTTGACCTTTGACCCTGCAGAGGAAACGGGAAGTGATGGGAGTTCTGCTGTGCAGAGGAAGACAGTGGTCTCCTTGTGTTTTCTTAATAATCACATTCTGCCCAATCAGCCAGTCACACAACAGTCTGCATTCATCACGTGAAGCTCTCAGGGCTGTAGGTATGGTATAGTTTCACCTATTAGCCGCTAAATAATTCAGCACTGTTCATTCTCTACGGTGCATGTTAACTATCCTGACAACAGACAAACCCCAACCTTTCAGAAAAACACAAAATTTCACAAAAGTTAGGCTATTCCTTATTTTTTCCTAAGGGAACCTCATTAAGGAACCCCAAAGCATCTCTAAGGACCTCTAGACCAGGGGTTCTCCACCTTTTGCAACCTAAGGCCCATTTCTGATTTTTATCTCTCAACAAATTTCTGAGGGCCACCTTCCCAAACAAAAACAAAAAAACTTGACCAAAAAATGTGTTGAATGTGGTGAAATGTTTGGCTAACATGATGAATCCAAACTCATATTTCCTCACCACACACTTTGGAGCATTACAAAAAAAAATAATTCTAACAACATTAATCTAACCATTTGGCTGTAGCACTGCTGATGTTGTTTGGGAATCGCTCCTCTAGAACAGTTTTATGAAAACTCCCAACTTGCTGGATCCTGGAATGTTCACAGAAAACCACTGAACCCAGACAGAAATACTAAGGTAACACACAGTAGATCATAAAAATGCAAAGAAAAAACTGGAATCTATTTAGAAGGCCCTAGAATCTCATTGAACTCATGGTTCCCTCATTCTCTAAAGGCCCTAGATCCTTTAGAGAATGAGGGAATCAAGGGCTTAAATGTTTAGCTTGTAGCTTATTTGGAACTCTTAACGAAAGTACTTTTACCTTAAATCAAATGACCACACGTAAATGTCTTTGTCCAATATCTGTAAATCTAGGTGACAGTTTCTGCAGTTAAATATTGAATAACTCTCCTTAAGTAAGGCCCAGTTTTAAACCCTTATAGTTAAGAGGTGAGGGGCCAACTTGCCAACTAAAATATAAAATTAAGGAATATTCTGTGTTTGCTGTATTAAGTCTTGGGTTGTTATTTACATTCCATTCATATCTGGGGGTTTTAACAGAAAGAATTACTCAACTGAAGAATTAGCTTCATGTTCTAGCCTGACACGATGAAAAAAAGAGGTCAAGGGTCAAACACATTTGACTGCCTCGCCAGATGCTGCCAGCACTGAGTGGATTGTGTTTCTATCTCAGCAAAACGGGTCAGACATGGTTAAAATTTTCTGTCTACATGTTTGTGTTATTTATTGTTGCGTTGCTGAGCACTGAGGTTGGATGATAACCTTCCACTGTGTTTAGGACTTTTTTATAAACACAGCTTCTCTCACATTCCTCACAGCTCAACTGAAGTCAGCTGAATTCCTCTCTAATGGGATGAGTTAGATTGGAGGCTGACAGACGAGGGTTTGTGAGCTGAAAATGAGGAGATGAACGGGTGAGGTATCACGCAGGACAGCCTCAAAACCTGGACCATGACCACATCAACCACATGGATATTTTCTGTGGGCTTGTTAACATAAATTATTGATGAAGAGAGTCCCTTGATTGGAGTCTGATTCTCCCCATTTAATATTCAGTTGAAGCCATTTCCCATGGAGAACTTCTCAGAGGTAAAGAGGCCCTGCCTAATCAGGTGTGCTTCTGTAAAGGCCACTCCTAAAATACTTTCTTTCCCGTGTCTAGAAACCTCTTCTAGCTTTACAACCACTCGGAATCCACCCCCCACCCCCAATTTACTTCTGGGATGTTTAGAATTGTAAGAAATATCTGGTAAACCCCCTTCAAGACATCTTTGATCTCTCCAACGACACCTAAATGTATTGCAATCCGGTGACACCTTTGGGTCCCCACAGGGAGAGAGACAGCTTGACACCACATTTCCTTAAAAAAATAATAATCTTCATTCCCATGTCATGACCCATGTAATCTCCTCATACAGCTCCTGATCCTCCCAGTTGGGCCTGAAATACCTAATACCCCGTTTTCACCTGGTATTAAAATCCGATCCGAGTGATCCGATCACAAGTGGACAGCTCTGAGTAGAGTGTTCTCACCTGGCAGCAGAATGTGTCTACAAATGCGTCTTGAGTGACCACCTGTGATCGGATCTCACTTCCCCGCTCTATATGCAAATAACCACATACATCATTTCCGTTTGCAAAGACCAAATGCGTTGTTGTTTTTAACTGGTGGGAGGCAGCAGTGCACTTCCCGTGCCTAATCTGACGGAAATAAGAGAAGTAGAAGTAGTAGAAGAAGAAGAAGAAGAAGAAGAAGAAGAAATCAAAACAATACAGGCATGTTCCAGGTAGACCACATTGCCCAAGATGTTTGATGCACTCGTAATTTATCTCTATGGGCTTTTGGATATTTTCAGACGTCGTGGACAAAGCCAGCTCACGCGATTTCAGAACAGGAGAGTTGCGCGAATGAGTACGTACTTCCGCTCATGCAGAGGACGTTAGTTGAGTAGGTGGTCCTTCAATGTGGACCGGGACACATACCGTACACACTGCTATAAGAATGTGGCCACATGTGGCCTAGACCACCTCCGAATGTGGTTTGAGTGATCGGATCTCAATGCGTCCTCAATGCGTCCTGGGTGCATTCACACCTGTACTTAAAGCTGTCCACTTGTGATCGGATCACTCAGATCGGATTTTAATACCAGGTGAAAACAGGGTCTAAGACCTCCTAGAATCACTCCATGTACCCCAAGAACCAGAAACCCCAAGATCCTGTAAGGGAATTGTTTAAGGGTCTTGAGAAACCTATAGATTATTTACATAATCTGCATACTATCCAGAATTACCCCTGGAATCTCAACATAACCTTAAACCTCCTCAAATACACCTCAGGAAACTCTAGAACCTTTAAATCCTTCACAGACCATCTGGAAGAACCTTTGGAACCTCTACATAATCAGTGGAACACACTTTAAGACACGTTGGGTCTATGAAGAGGTTCAAGATGTCTTTGAAGGTGTTCCACAGATCATGTTCCGAGGTTTCTGGAACCTCCTGGACTACCAGGACCCCCCCTTTAGGAACCATGTCAAAGAGCTCTCTGACCACTACTAGTAGAAAGCCCCAAGAAACCACAAAAAGATCTCTAAAACCTCCGAAGAGATCAGAGTAACTCTTTCAAAGGACCATTAATCCCTTGGACAGATCCACTGAATGTACTGACCCATCTCTCAAAAAACTGAAACCTCTGGGCGGTCCTGGCACAGGAGGTAAAGTGGTCATCCAGTGATCGGAAGATCATTGTATTGATCCCTGAACCTCTATGTTGTAAAGCAGTTTGAGGAGTTGGTAGACTTGAAAAAAATACATCATGGACTTTCTGCAACCTCTGGAACACACTGAGAGAAATCTTCTGCGACCTCTGAGACATGTTCATACAGACCCTTCATGAACCTCCCTAAAACCTCCTAAATTCCATATAAATCATCCTTAACAACCTCCTGAATCTTCAAAAAACATAGATACCCATTCAAAGATAGGTCTCTAACCCCTAGAACACATCTTGTATCTCTTTAAAGATGTTCAAAGGCTGTGGACAGATTCATGGAACCTCCCAAAGGACCTATAGAACCTCTGACAGAGGTCGCTAGAACCTCTTCAAATGCCACTAAATGCCAGTGAACCTCCTGAAGCATTTCTTCAATGCGTAAAGGACATTTAACAGTAGTTGCTCTAGGACACTCCCAGTTTGAACAATACAGACCAGGGTGGAACATCAGGCTTTACTGGAAACATAAAAGTTAAAAAATAACCTTGCTAGCTCACTTTGCATCATGATACCATTCAGAAACCAGGCAGGATCTCTACACTGATTGCTGTGACTGCTTTGAATAGCTAACAGTGGATTTTGTACATCATGGTGTATATGTTACAATTTGATATGTTGTGATTTTCTACGGCTGCTACCTTGGCCAGGTCTCTCTCGTGAAAGACATTTTTAAACTCAATGGGACTTATGGTAAAATTAAATAAATAAATACATGAATAAATAA
>JBBPCS010000374.1:10639736-10652236 GCA_037974645.1 Hollardia meadi | reverse complement strand
ACCAGGTAGGGAGAGGCAGGATGCCTTCATCATTGACCCCCACCTTCCACAAGCTGTCCCCAGGACCTCCTCGCAGGGCAAAGTCAACCCCTACTCTGTGATTGAGATCACTCCTCTCCAACTGCAGCAGCTTGAGCAGCATCATGCCCCTCCCGCTTCTGCTTCCTCACCAACAGAGCCTAAGGAACGAGAGGAAGAAGCCCAGGATAGCCACGCCAGCCCTGTTGGCATCACTTCCGGATACTCAGTCCCAGTGCCCTGTGGCTATGCAACCCCCTCTGGTGTGCCGCTCATCACACCAGCTTACACCACACCCGTCATCATTCGACACCTCTCCATGGATGAGGATGGTAAAGTAGAGCGTGCAGTAGTGACAAAATTCTGAGAATACTTTTCTAGTAATGATTCATAACATACTAATGATAATAATGAGGCAAAACCAATGTTTATTCATGTTTATTTTGAAATATCCACAACAGTTGAAAATTCTCTGGATATAAATGCTGTGATTTTTTTAATTTGAGTGAAATTATTCTTCTCCCTACAGTCAGACTTAGAGATACAAGGCTATGACACGTAAATGCTGACTCAGCTTCTTCTGTCCTCTGTCCTCTCTCTGTTTTTCCTAAAGCCTTGCCACAAGGAAGTAAAGACTAAATTTAGCCCTCCCCAAAGATCTGTGCTGGCTGTGAGGATTTTCCTGTTTCCCTAAAATCTAGCAGTAGCTGAGTCCAAGCCTGTGGCCTGGCACACTGAGAAGCCTGATTGCACGGTTACACCAGACTGAAATACTCAGATGTTTTAGTATAAGAATTTGAAATATCATAAAGTTGTGTGACGATGTAGAAAATCTGTTTCACATTTTGTTGTTTTTATCTGAGAGTCCTTTTGGCCATGGTGTACATAACAAGGACATTTTGCTACAGTTACCACTTTTGCCATGGCATGTTCCTAGGAAAAGCTATCTTGTCATGGACTTTTAAATCAGGTACATGTGTCTAGTGAAATTCATAGAAGCACATTTACAAGAAAATATTATCTTTACTAAATCATAGGTAGTCTAGGAGATATGGAATCATCAGTGACACCTGGTGGCAAATGAAATGAAGAGTTACAACAGAGTTTCTAAATCTTGGAGTTTCAGTGTACTGATAATTTTTAACAATTATATTGATAATAGTATATTTCATTCTAAAATTCTAAACTTTCAAAATACGTCATCATTTACTATTGTAGAGTACCTCCCACACTGTTAACAGTATAACAGTACTCTAAAATAGTATGCCATTCTCAGTTTTACATTACAGCTTTTGTGCTTGGATTATGTGTAAATGTATTGTGTTGTAGGTTTTCTATGTGTGATGTTGTCTATGTTTCCTCTTTCAGTCACTGTGGTTGGGACTGGCAGCACCTCTGTTGACAGGTATGTGGTATACTACACAGCTAGAGCATGTCTACATTGATCATTTATGTCATAAGAGATGTATGCAAAGTATACTCCCCGCGTACAGTGATAGTTTATGATCCTTGCCAGTCTGTTATTAATAACTGCTACCCTTATGTCAGTGGTGATATGTAGATTCATATCACTTTATTATTACAGATAAAAGTGGAATTATTTCTTGATTGTCTGAAATTGTAAAGTTAAAATTCAGTTTGTTTGCATGTTTTCTCAAGTGTTTTCAATGAAGAGTATCCACCTATTAGAGAAGAGGATGCTTTGGCTAAATGGGCGTCAGATCCTGCCAACACTGCATGGATGGAAAGTAAGGAATGATATCCACGACAAATGTACATCAAATAGAGTTGCAATTATAATTTCCGTGGAAAGAATACTGCTGTTGTTTGAGCTCTTGGTACTTGCCCGTGCACACACAGTCCATGCCTTCAGGGTGCCATTATCTTTTATTTTCTTTTGACACAACGGAATTCCCATACACTTCCTTCCCTGTTCTTTTGAGGAAGTGAACACTTATGTGTGCTTTTCTTTTAGATCACCCCCACATTACATCCTGTTTGTTGTGTGAACAACTCCTGCATTGTGATGTGAGATTAATGTGAACATTTGCTTCAGATCCAGATGAGGTGATTTATGATGACGTGCCCAGAGAGAACTCTGACTCCAACACGGGTTTGTGATTTTTTTTTTTTCTTCCTACATTTCACAAATTCAGTATTGTAGTTCCTGTCTGTAGTCTTCCTAGTCTCTTTCACTTTTTTTTTCAAAAACACTGATACTTAAATCATTAAAGCACAGTATTAATTTCAAGACTATTCTGTTTGACTGCAGCATATTGTTTATCTGCATATATTTATGTGCAAATTCTGTTGGCCCCAGAATTTGTATGAAGGGTTTAGCCAAACTATAGCATTTCTGATTACATTTTCTGTGTCTGTCCTGTTTTTTTTTCATACAGATCTAGATGAGATGATCTATGACGATGTGGAGCTTGGCGAGGAGGGTGGTTGCAACAGCTCACTGGACAACGGCTGGAGCTCTAGTGAGTTTGAAAGCTATGACGAGGCCAGCGACGGGGAAGGTCGCCCAGAGAACGGCATGCCCCACGCCTTCATGAGAGGAAAGCCACCTCAGAGGAAAACCCACGTGTGTATAACAATCACCCTCCCGTTTCTCTGTCAACATTACAGCCAACAAACAACTCTTTTGCTACAGTATAATGTACATCTGTAGGTGGGCGGAGAATGAAGCAGGGATTCATTTTATTAGTAATTGTTGAATTTAGAAAGAGGGTTTGTGTTTCCTCTTCTACCTCCCACATATCCATTTTTATTTCGATCTTGATACCGGAGGTCACATGTTTGTTTATATTAAGTTATAGTTAATGTAATTCAGTAATGCAATGTCCATTTGTGTGTAAGATGTGGAATCAACAGAATCCATTTCCTTCTGCAGACATGAGAGAGATCATTCTGGCTTTCAGTCAGCTTGCTTTACACTTTACTGTAATGATTTCTCCTGTGGTTTTGAGAATTCAGCTTCACTTTGTTTTCAGTGTACCATGGTTAGAAATGAATGATTCCTTCAGGCAACAAAAAGTCTTTTGACATTTCATTAAATGCCAGTTGCCTTAGAAATACTGTAAGTGGATGAAAACTGCCCCAATAACCGGAAAGCTATTTTATTTACATTTTATTCTGCATTTTGCAGATTTTATGTGTTGAGCTGATAAACATGTGTAATGTTAGTATAATTTTCAAGTGCAATTTTTACATATTTCAAAAAATGCCCATGAACATCAGATCAAGGGAGTGTGTGCCCCCTTGAAACACCCTTTTTTTCCCCTGATGCACAGTTTAAATTAGTTAAGCACAAGGAAAGATTTGTAGGTGGATAGAGACAGTAGTCTAGCAAACACTATCCTATGAAGTGACCTTGCTGTGGGTGCAAGTTCATTCCGAAACGATAACCAGTAACACCTGCTTTGCTTCTGTTTAGCTCTCTCAAGATCTGACACGCTTGAAAGAACACTATGAGAAAAAGATGAAAGATCTAATGGCAAATACAGTGGGAACGGTAGAGCTGCAGCAGCTCAAACAGAAACACGAGCAGAAGGTAAACTACCTGAGGCTCACCTCACCTGTCTGTGCTAGACAAAGTAGTCCCAACCCTTTACTCTCAGTCTAGCTAAACACTGGGCATCTCACTGACTCAGTACCCTCATCCTGCTCTGATGTGAATGACTTGTGGTGGTGGTGATGGTGATGGGTTTGCATACAGTTCATTTGCCTCCCCGTCTCCTGCACTGGCCTGTCTCGTTATACATTTATGCATTGGAGGCTGTGAAGCTAAGGATATATTTGTGAGTAAATAAACTGACACCAGCAACTGAGTTTTATTTTGATAGGTAGTAGCCATTTTCAAAGTAGCTGGTCGGTAAGCACGGTGTTACTTCAACTAATTTTCTGGTCAACTTCGCTCTCCTGTATTACAAAGATCTGCCGTTTCTCTTCACCCCTACTTTAACACTGCTCCTGTCCCGCTTTAGCTCAGTCTTTTTAACCATAGGTCTAGACAAAGTAAACTAAACGTGGATTGAAATTCCTGACTTTGAAAAAATGACTTTGTGTTACTTGTACAGCTAATATTTTCATTTTGTGTCATCAAAGATGCAAAAGCTGGTGAAGGCAGCTAAGGAAGGGACCAAAGATGGACTTGAGAAAACCAAAGCTGCAGTGAAGAAAGGACGTTCTTTCATCAAGACCAAGTCATTCTGTCATGGTGTGTAATCCTTAAAAGACAGATTGCCTTAATAAACAGCTATCCGTGTTAATGTGAAAGCTTCAGTATTTTAGTGAAGGGTCAGGACAGCATTTTTCTTTCCCTTCAGCATGATGGTGTACTGAACTGCAATATTGCTTTCTGCTTAATATTTTAGAGAGGAAGTCAGCCTGTTTTGAGGATGAGGAGTCTGAACTCTTTATTGAGGTGGACTGTTTCAATGTTGAGCCAGTGCTATGTCCAGCACCAGAGGGTCTCTCACAGCAGCAGGTAATAAACATGTCCTTTAACTTTTATCTTAATTTATTTTACTCTTACTGCATGAATTTACTGTTAAAGAAACCCAAGCCAAATGCCTGAAGACCAGTGGTGTGTTATTTTTCCTCTAAAGCTGGTGAGAAGATGTATATTGGGATCTATATTGGAGAGTGAGAAGAACTATCTTGAGGCACTGAAGAGGATATTAGAGGTATGCAAGTGCAGCTGCAGTGATTGCCAAATCCACTTTGAAGTGTTTGTTATTACAGTTCACATTGTCTGCTTTATCAGCAATATGAGAAGCCCCTGTCCGAGATTGAGCCAAGGCTGCTGAGCGACAGGAAACTGAAAATGACCTTCTATCGTGTGCGTGAGATCCTGCAGTGCCACTTCCTGTTCCAGATCGCCCTAGCAAGCCGCATGGCCGAGTGGGACGGCCTGGAGATGATTGGGGATGTGTTTGTGGCATCGGTAAGCTGGGGCTGCACTTTTAAAGCTTTTTTGACAAGAATTGCATATATTAAACATAAATAGTCTATACTAACTGTACTCCTGAATTCTTAAAATCCAGATGTTTTTCAATCAGTTTGACATTTCTGATAATGACATGTAGCACAGCCAGACTGCTCCCTTTCTTACAATCTTACCTCACGTCAAAGACACTTGCTCTCATGCTGATACAGCCAACTCATAGGCAAGTCAAAACAAAAGACCTCATCTCTCACGGTCTTGCTCACCAATTCACTTCCTTATTTTTGTCTGAAGATCGACACCTAGTATGACATCAGAGGAGGAGCGGTGAGGCCCATTTGAAGTCTGCTCACTGCCCTCCCTCACCTCACAATTATTATCCCACCAGAAAACAACAGGACTTGCAAACTAGAGCTTATTTTGGGAACTGAATATTCCCTATTCCTTACTGTGTATAAAATAGAATAAAATAAATATATAATCATATTTAAACTGTAAACAACATTTACAGTTGTATCTTCATTATTATTATTTTATTTAGTTATTATTTTACTCTGAATTATTGTTTCTCAGCAGAGTGCAATTCTTTAGAAACACTTAAATATTGTGCTGAGACAAACACCTTGTTTGAATTTTGGCAAGGAGGAGGACTCCAGCAGTCCAGTGTGGAGGCTAAAGTCACACGAGGAGTACAAGGAGGCGACAGGTGTCAACCCTCCAAAGCTTTGCAGAGGTTTTTTTGATTTGACCTTTATGAAGCACAATGCACAACACCCAAAGTAGCACTGCAGCAAGGTTCAGCATCATTACTTTTACAATAGGAAAATAATCTTAAACCTGATTCTAGAGTAAGAGTTTTATTATGGCTATTAAAAAGAACAACTATCAGTTGAGTCATCTGGCTCATATTAAGTAAATTCCCCTTTTACAGACATGTAACAATTTCTAAAAGTCAGGCCTTGATGAACAAAATTTTATTATTCTGCATTCTGTTATAAAACATTATATAATAAATAAAGTTTGAGAACAAATATTTTTACCTGTTGATCCTTAAATCCTAAAATATACATCTATTCTAGTATTAGGAGCTAATCAAGATATCTATGATTGTGTTTGAAGAAAGAATCTTTTTCTTTAGCAGAGAAGATGGAAATATTTTGCTAGTTGCTTGGTAAACCTGCCTGTCAAATTTCCTGGTGTGTTGGTAAAGGACAAAAAACTGCCATTTAACATAAAGTAGATTTTTTCCCTTCTTTTTTTTGCATCATCTCACACTTTCATATGATAAGAAGGTACTGGATGCAAAACATAGCAAGCAAAAAAAGATCAAAACATTTGCACATTTTGCTGTCTGCAATAAAGAAAAAGGTGGGTTTTGGAGGTTTGACCTTTTTTCTGTCTATAAATTAAAATAAAAGGGACTGTATGAGCAGTGACCAAATGTTAATGATGAAGGTCATTAAAAACTCAAATTTGAAATCTCTTTTTGCAGCTATACTGTTTTCAAACCCACCTCTGAATTAATCAACAACATTCTTTATGTCTCTGCCATCCACAACAACATCAACGAAAATTGTCTGATCTGACACCACTATCAGCAGGATAATATAATATTAATGTTTGTTTGTGTCTTCCCAAACTGTGAGAAATCATATGATGCAGTAGTGTTCCTGCAAATGGTAAATGTGTTAAAACTTCTGTGTTTCTCAACAGTTTTCAAAGTCCATGGTGCTGGATGCCTACAGCGAGTATGTGAACAACTTCAGCACTGCAATGGCAGTGGTGAGGAAGACGTGTGCCTCCAAACCTGGCTTCCTGGAATTCCTCAAGGTTTGAGAGAACTGCACAAATAACTGTTATACAAGTGTTAAGATGCAACACTGGAAGAACAGTGCAGCATGTAAACGGTATCATGAATGTTGTTCTTGCATTGGGATCTTTTTTTTTAATGAAAAATATGCATATTTGTTCACAGTTACATTATTTTATTCTTTGCTTTTCAATAGAAATTGCTTACAGCTAATGGTTTTAAGTGTTCATTAAATCGAATTATTGGTGTTCAGCTGCCTGTTGATGGTAAAGACAGTTAATGACTAATCACGAGAATAATTTCCTTATAAGAAGGCTAAATAAACATATTTACAAGAACATCAATTTTCATGGTAAATACAACTCTGTACCCTGCTAGCATGCTTTTAAGCCCTACTCCTGTATCACTTGCATCCTTTTAAAATCTTTAGACTGGTTCCTCACTTCACTGCAGTAACACATCTTCTCACCTACAGCATCGCCAGGAGACCAGCAGTGACAGAATGACTTTGTATGGCCTGATGATGAAACCTATCCAGAGGTTCCCTCAGTTCATTCTGCTCCTTCAGGTAGAATAAAATTCTATTTTAGCTAATTTACAATAAACTGCTATACAGAGATATGTAAGACAGCGTGGTATGTACATATACCAGCAGAGGGAGCACCATACACGTAAATCAAGGCACTTTGTTTTTCAAAGTGTTTTTCAAAGTGCTTACCTTAAGGGAATACTCTGAGGGGAAATGGTTTCCTCAGATCTCTTTTAATCCTGCCCTGGCATATTTACTTTTCCTTTGTCTCTGGCAGAAAACCTTGGACAAAATATGTGATACTGGGCTGAGTTTAAGTCTAAAAATGTTTAGTTTCAGTTTTCATGATACCATGATTTGTAATCTACATTAATCACATTATTAGATTCTCATCAGCCATGAGGATGTGTGCTACATAAATAAAGAATAATGGATGAGTGGGAGAGAGCATGTGTTTATCAAATAGAGGGAGAGTGGTATCAGTGCAGGTTTTTTTAATTCCATGAATGAAACTATTTAAAAACGAGAGATTAGTCCTTTGTGGTTCATTAACGAATAACTGTGTAATGTGTGACTTTTCATCAGGACATGCTGAAGAACACGCCGGTCGGTCATGCAGACCGTCTGCCCCTTCAGATGGCCCTGACCGAACTGGAGACACTGGCAGAGAAGCTCAACGAAAAGAAGAGGGAAGCTGACCAGCGCTGCGAGATCCGTCACATTGCAAAGGCCATGAATGAACGCTACCTCAACAAGGTCTGCCCGCTGCTCAGCGTGTGTGTGCATGTCTGCCATGCATTTTTGTTGTTTGAATCGCACAGTATGATGGAGTCCAGTTTGTAAGGTCTTTTTTTAATATGCTGATTGAGAATGTGGTTAGAGTTGATGATGTACTCGTTGCTCAGTCAGTGTACAAATATTTGGCTGATGTCTGATTTTTTTAGCATATGCTGTGGCATTGTCTTTGTCCCAGTGTAGGCGGCCATCAGGCACCCGAGCTTCACATTTTCTCAAGTATTCGCTTGCCTGAATAGCATACTTTTAGTGCATGTGCACAAACACCAGCTTTCCCCAAGGTGTAACTATTTGTCTATCTGCAGCCACCCACTCTGGCATCTGTGTAGAAATGTGTGTTTACAGCATACCCTTCAGGGGGCAGAGGAGTTTTGTTCCTCAAAGCCTTCAACTGCACTCTGTTGAAAGTCACTGTTGAAAGTCATATATTAGATCACATTTGACGAAGGTTTCTGGCCAGACTGAATTTTGGGAATTAAATGCTCAGGATTGTTTTATTGTGTAAGCAAATAAAGCCTTGTGGTATAAAAGTACTCTTAGTATCTGTATGGTCTACATTCCTTCTCTGACCTTGGTATTGTTAGCTAAGCACTTCGAACAAAACTAGTACTGTGTGTTCACACACAGCATCATTCTGACTTATCATCCTTTATCCCTCAGCTTCTGAGTAATGGCAGCCGCTACCTGATCCGCTCAGACGACATGGTGGAGACGGTCTACAATGACCGTGGTGAAATCATCAAAACCAAGGAGCGACGCCTCTTCCTGCTTAATGATGTTCTCATGTGTGCCACGCCCAATATCCGGTAAGAGTGACAAACCAGACCTGTTCTTAATCTCTCCTGAGTCTCCTCTATTTTGCACCTTCTCCAATATCAACATCTGTAATCGGTCAACCGTTTTGACAATTTTAGAAACTAATTGTTGTGTTGTTGGTGGGGTCTTGTTTGTATAGTTCACTAACATAGCCTTTATCTCTCTCTGCTCTGTCCAGGTGTCAGGATGGCAGTGGGAGTGGCAGCGGCAATACCCCACTCGACCAGAGGTTCCTTCTTAAGTGGAGCGTGCCTCTGAGCTTCGTAGAAATGCTCGAGTTTGGATCCAGTGAAGATATTTCCGACAACAGCCACTACCCGACACCCCATTCTGGGGAGAAGGTGGTCATCAACGCAAAGCCAAGTATGAACCGCAGTGTCACATTGAGTTATTTTGAAAAAAGCAATCTGTCTGCCTGTGTATGAGGCTCTCTCAATAACCTGGTCGAGAAGGTACAAGAGTTTACTAAGCTGAGTTGTTGAAGAGCGACAAGTATTCAAGAATTGATCCCTGTATAGGCCATGAGGATTTGGGAGTCTTGGTCAGGAGCCAATAGCTGCTGGTCTGTTAACTGTTTGTGCTTGATGGCTGGTTAATTAGGTTCCAAGTGGTGATTAAAGGTAAATATCTCTATGTTTGTGCTGAACTCTATATAACCTGGAGATTAGAAGGGGTATTTTAAAGTATGGCTCTGCTACATCATAAATACACAGAGTAGATAGATAGCTGTTTCTTGTTGGTTTCTTGTTCTCAGATACTTCTAAAATGGTGTCAGCCCTGCACAGACCATCCAGCTACCGAGTGTGTATTTTTTTCCATCTGCAATCCTCTGTTCTGCCAGCTGCCGAGTCCAATGATTTCAGTCTTTCCGCTGTCACAGACAGCTGCTCAGCCACTTTAAAAGGCCCAGACAAACAAGAGGCGTACTGAGAGTGTATGTTTTTGTGGTCACAGCACTGCAGTTTTTATTCTAGGATTTCTTTTTGTGTGTATGTGTGTATATGTGTATTGTGCGCATTACTGGGCTGGCGAGTGCTTTGATTATCTCTAGTCTGCCAAAGGTTGTGTTTGTATTCAAGCCAAGGTCAAAGGCTCACTCTGTCAGTTGCCAGTGGTAGCGGGCTGGAATCACCACCACTGAAATACACTCTATAGCTCACTCTCTCACTCACCCTCAATCTCTGTAATCTCTGTCTGTAATACAGTTATGTAATGTTCAGTCTTTTGCAGCCAGGTGTCACATTAATATTTCATAAGTAAATGTGTTGTAGCATACAGTCCACCCACCATGTTTGATGACTTTCCAGACTATATTTTAACACTTTTGCATAGAATATAACAACTGTAAATGAAATTGAGAGTTGTTGCTTGTGTTTTTGTATCAGTCCCCCTGCTGTGTGAAGTTATATAGATGACAGTCGATGATAGTCCTGTACCCTTGTTGTATATATGCACAATCACCCTCCTGCCACCCCACCTCATCTTCTCACACTGAAAATATCAAAGGTCAGTTTCACTTCCACAGCCTTTTTCCCTTTACCTCCACTTATGCCACATTCAGTGCACCCTCCATTGCACCCATCTCCTGCCAGGCCACCTGCCTCTCTCTGATACGTGTATGTAACAGATGGCGCAGACAGACCTGGGTAACATCTGCTCTGACTGTAGGAGTTTCCTTGGGCTGTCACTGACGGAGAGGTTCACAGCCTCATCTTGACCCGATGTGATGATGCGAGTGTATGTGCACCTTAAAGGCCTGAGGAAGGCCATATGTGTCTCGGCGTGTTCTGTGTTTTGTTCTTACAGAAAACAGTTAATTGATATACAATAGATGTTGTGGAAGATTATATCATCTGACCACAGTGTCAGTGCAGAGAACTGTTTTTCCCTTGACATGACTGAATTACTGTACTCGTCAGCAATGACTGACCTCCACTTGGTTCCCTCTCTCTGATTTAGTTATTCAACCTCAGCTTCAGCTCTATGCGTGTGTTGGAGAATGTGTCTGTGCATACAAATGTGTTTCATGTGAAGAGGAACTTTAAACAAGTGGAAACAATTGTTTCTCAGTCCACTGTGCTAAGCCAAAAGCTGCTCTGTGACCATCCTGTGAAGAAGGCAGTGAAAAGACTCTCCAGCGTATGATGTCACCTCTTTGCATGTCTCTCTGCTTAGTTCATCTCCTCTCTACACTGCATAGCAATCAGACCACCACACAGACTGTTCATTTCAAGCTACACTCCTGCTCCTTACAGTCGGTATGTAATTTGTAGATACTATTGTTTGTTTTTAGGGAGTGTGTAATTGCTGGAACGAGCGGCGTGATTCCTGTGCTGTTCCTAGGTCTGTTTTGTTAGAAAACTCACAAAGAGCAATTCAGAGAGTTGGACCTGGGTTGAAATGGGTTACACAGTGTCTGTTCTGTCTGTGGGTAGAATTCTGTTCTTTCTTGCACCTCATTATTTGTACTATTAAATGCAGATAATATACAGCAAAAGACAGTATTAAACTCTGGATTTATAGATTCATATGATGCCTGTTTATGATGCACATTTGAGGAGCATAGATCACACACAGATCTCATGGCTTCTTATTAACAGACAGGGATATTGCAAAATATCCAGCACTCTTTTACATGAGACTGAGTATAAATGAGTTGTTGTGGTTGCACTTGCTCCTAGCATGACACACCACAGAGAGAGCATGAGCGGTTTATTCAGCATTTTTGCTCTGGCCTCAATTCAACCCCCCCCCCCCCCATATGTATCAGCCTTTGCTGAGACAGATGAGCCATGAAAATTGCATACAGCTTCATTAGAGAAGGCAGATAGTTGAAATGAACAAAGACGCGGTAACAAAAGTGCACCACACACTCCGGTGATGTTAGTTATCGGTGGATTAAGCAAATAAATCTAGCTGTTGTGTAGATGATTTGATCCAGTGACATGAATGAAATACAATAGGAGATCAGTGACCGTAAAAACATCACTGAAATCCAAAACCCATATGACTGTAGGCCCGCTGTGTACTGTGTGTCGGGGTATTCATCATGCATGTGTAAGGACTACAAAGAACTTCTCAGTCTGCAAGCAGCCTCCTGTTTACAAACTCAGAGGGAGACATTTTGGAGTAATCCTCCCAGAGACCACCTACAAATGTGGATATTGGTGGCCCAGTCAGCAAGACCTTCAGGAGAGGACTGGACTGGGTTGCCATGGAGCTGGAGCGCCGGCGGACTCTGTGGGAGGAGGAGGAGGAAGGAAAAGGGGTAGAAAAAGCAGAATGGCAGAAGCAAACAAAGTCATTTTGGTGCCAAAGACTCTGATGCAGTTTAACTCTTTGTTCACAAATATTTGCTCTCAGTGTGCACTGAAAAGTTTTCAGTTAGTTTAGTTTGTGTCCTGTCCTTGTTAACTGAACCATTCGATGAAATGACCTCGATAACTTTTCTGTCGAACATTTTGCCCAACTGACAGGCATTCCCACTGTGCTCTGATTATCGTTATGGGTTGTGTGTGTGTGTGTGTGTGTGTGTGTGTGTGTGTGTGTGTGTGTGTGTGTGTGTGTGTGTGTGTGTGTGT
>JBBPCS010000374.1:10600265-10636037 GCA_037974645.1 Hollardia meadi | reverse complement strand
GAAGAGACAGAGAGAGACCTTGACATCTGTCTGCTGGTAGTGGACACACACACACACACACACACACACACACACACACACACACACACACACACACACACACACACACACTCATAACCTGTAAAAGATGCTAATTAGTGGACTGGTCTGTATGCAACAATATTCAAACATTAACATGACTGCTTTGAGTAATGGTAATGCAAATTCATGACCAACAGTTGTCAAAGTGTTGAAACACCTCACAGTACATTAATCATTCAGTACGGTCTCGTTCAAGCATCTCTGATGTCGTCTGATGTCCACAAACTCGACCTGATTCTGCATTTAAGTACTTCCTGTGATGACTTTTTATGCCTCCGCCCCACATGATATTTCAGGAACGCTTTGAGGGAATTATTGACTTGGACCTGAGGATAAAGTGATTAGATTTTGGTGGTCAGAGGTCAAAAGTCAAGGTCACTGCGACCTATAAACACATTTTTAGTCTTAACTCAAGAATACATACACTAATTATTACAAATTTTACACCAACTTTGCTGATTGTAGAGATCTTCTGTGCTGCCAGGTGTAACGTGTGTGAAGAATCCATGTTTCATATTTTAGAGCTTCTTTGCAGCAACATCCATATTAGAAGCATTGTAGTCCACTACAAGCTCTTTGATTTTGTTGATATTGAGCTTCAGGTGACCCAGCTCTCTATCAGTCACTACATACTGTATATTATGTGAGTCTGGACAGACATGGATGTAAACTGCAACTTCACTAGCGCTCAGAGGCATACAACCAGGAGGTGGTAATTATAGTTTATAGTAAGATATTAACTTTTGACTTTTCTTAACCTAAAAAAAAGCATCTAATTTATCAAAAAATTTTGTTTGTAATGAACAGAAATAATAATTACGCCATTGTTGGCATCCTGAAATGCATTTTTCAAATATTTGTGATATAGAGATGACAGTGTTAAAGGTTGCAATTTTCTTTGAACTTTCTTCTTCTCCATTGGCAGGTCGGGTAAACCCGCTTACTTCAGCGCAGTGTTCAATACTCTCAGCCCAGCAATCAAACAGTCATGGATCAGTAACCTGCAGATGGCTAAACTGGCTTTAGGTACCATACGTTGCCTGGCTGTACACCTCCACTGTCTCAGTTGCACAATTGTTTTCCCATCTGATCTGTGTATGGATGAATTTATACAGTATTCACTTGATTTATCAATCTCTTCAATCCATTGCCTATGATGATCCAAATAACTACTGTCAAACATTATCAGCAAATAGTAGTTAACTACATATTATGACCAAATCTAATGAAATAAAAGCTGTAGCAAAATATGTTTAAAAGGTGATTATTTTAGTTTTACAATGCAATGTCTCGAGTCTTTTATTCTCAACACATAACTTGTTGTTTAACAACACTTCCTGCATACTGTACATTATTGAATCAAGTGTTATTTGTGTGGGTTTTTACATCAGAGGAGGACAACCTGCAGGGCTGGTTCTTTGCAGAGGATGATGGGAATCAGATCAAAAAGCAGAAACACCCTCTCTTGCTTCGACAAATGCCTGTGGTCATGTCAAAACTGCAGGAGTTCAAGGTCAGACATTTTCTTTTCCTATAATTTGTGAATTGAAGCCATTGTGGTTGAGCTCCATGGCCGGTTAGCTCAGTTGGTTAGAGCGTGGTGCTAATAACGCCAAGGTCGCGGGTTCGATCCCCGTACGGGCCAGTAGTTTTTAAAGAGGGACAGAAATTATTGTATTTGCACATGACCACTTTCACCCAGGTCGCCACACTAACTCTGTCCATGTAAAGTGGGAAATAACATATGATATACTGCTGTTGTGAAATTTCACATTTTTTAGGAGACATGTTTTCTCCACTGACAAACAAAGAAATCACATAAAATACTTATTAATCTTTCTGTTTATTTAGATGTTTATTTTTGGCTTGACACCATCACATGTCACTGATCTGCGAAATACAGTCAGCTCGCACGACTATCTATTATTGACGAACAAGGGCAAAAAATAGCTCACACTTGTGCATGTGGGAGCGTTTAGCTCAGTTGGTTAGTGTGGTGCTAATGATGTCACAGTTTGATCCCTGTGTCCCTGTATGTGATTGTGAATATGAAGCTTAGATCCCCACTAAGTACACATCGTTTGGTCTGACTGAGTGAAGTTGTAGTTTATTTGGTTTTAGCCACGTTTTTGGATCCTCACTGTCCTCCATATGTCAGCAGCTCCGCTATACCTCTCAGCACTGATCAGCAAAGTACTAAATGACCGTTGTCACAGTACACTGTAGCACGTTATCCCATGTTGGTTTGTTACCTCAGAAGGGTTTAACTTCTTAAAGATCTTATAGGTTTTTATCTTGACAATTATTAACACTAACTGGACACTAGAAACACCTGTTACTGTCACTATGTGAATTCCTTCATGGCAAGTACTCATCCGACCTTTTTCTTCCTTTCTTCTCTCTCCCTCTCATTGCTTCTTGTTCTGCGGTGCAGGTGGAATGTGCTGTTCATAATCCAGAGCCCCACTTCAACACAGAGAGCACAGCAGACACGCCTGTTGTGGGTCATGGCTGCGTCTGGGTGAGACAGTTTTCCTGCATCGGTCAGAAAAGAATCTGTGTGTCAGCTTATATTTCAGCAATTTCACAAAATGATTAATGTCCCCTTGAGAAAGACAATCAGGGTTGAAAACTTTTGCTTCAGTACTTGAGTTTTTCTCAAAATAAACTATGACTGTCCTAAGCATGGTAATCGCTGCTAATGCAGTGTTTTTAACCATCAAGGAAAACCTCAGGTCTGTTAAAGACATAAACATCATTCCCACTGATTATTTTTAGGCTGAGGTAATATATAAACTGTTGCTGAAATAAATCAAACTGAAATATGAAAACATTTAAGTTGTTCGATGTTAGTTGTGTTTAACATAATTGAATGTCTTCGTAGTTAAGTATTGGTCTCATGTATATAATTCAACATGTCACTGTTCAGATATTTTTTTTATTGTCTGAAGTACTTCAGTCATTATGCTTAGTTCTGTTTGCTTGTTTTTACGTGTACTTTCTTGGCAGGGTATCTCTTAGACACAATCATTTATATATTTAGGAAATATAATCTACATAAATCAGTGAAATTATCCCTTAAAGAAAAGCTTTATTTATCCTCTCTTAAGGTTGCAAGTTGCACCAACCAGATGGGGCAGATATCCATAGTGGCCATGCAGAACTCCAGCCCTAAGGTGACTGAGTGTTTCAACGTAGAGTCCCGTATCCTCTGCATGGCCTACGTCCCTGCAGAGCAACCACAGGAGAATGGCGAAAAGACCCCTGAAAACAACCATGTGCCCACAGCAAAGGCCAGTGATACCCCCAGTGTCTGTCTGGGCATGGAGGATGGCAGGTACAGCACACAGTCACTCTATTATATGTCCCACAAACACTACAAATAATGACTGGAATCTCTTTAATTGTATGTATTAGCAAAATGAATGCGGATAGAGGTGCGTATCAAAGAAGCTCACTCTATAAAATGTGGCTCTAACTTTATCTCTTGTCCTGTTTAGCATCATTGTTTATAAGAGCAGCCAGCGGTCCAAGAAAGTACGTCTGCAGCACTTCTTCACCCCAGACAAGTCCACCGTCACCAGCCTGGTCTATAAGAAACACTGCCTGTACGCCGGCCTGGTCAGCGGCTCTGTAGCTGTCTACTCCAGATCACAAGGTGCATGCTTCACGAAGGGAGGGACTTGTGAATTTGTGTGTCATTTCTGTTATATTCTCAGAATTCTGCCCCTGCAGATGTTTGTTTATCCTCTCAAATAGCTGTAATGAGGACCAGTACGAGGTTAAATCACTGTCATTGTGTGAAACAGAAATGCATTCATTGAGTTAATTAGATTTGGTTTTAAAACTGTGTAGGTTGACTGTGTTTACTTAAATATTTAGTCTGCACTCTGCCTGAAATTTGTAACCGTAACCATAATTGGCTGTGTACATGAATAAGAGCACTGTTGCTGACTTAACTGAATTTTTAACCCACTTCTGCTGGCACAATTTACCAAAAGCAACCAACACCACGTATGGCTTTTTTGAGTTACATGCAGAAAATGTAATGTGTTATAAGGCTGGAGAGTTTGTGGTGCTAAATTGAAACAGCTGACCATTTGGCAAAACTGAAAGAAAATGGTTATTCTGGGTAGAACATACACAGCGATGTTGTTGTTTGTCGCTCCAACTGCTATTTTCTTTCTCTGAGTCACCGCGTTGCTGTTCGTGTGCAAGTTTGAGGCTCACTGTGTAGCTCGGGGTCAGGGGTCTCCCTCTGCCCTGCGTTGAGGGTTCTGTTTCCGTTTGCTCGGTTGTCTGGGAGAAGCTGATCTATCAGCAGTGACCTATTTAAGGTCTTCCCTCCCAGACGGGCACAGACACATTATAGGAAAGGATCTGGGCTGCACTCTTCCCACAGTCTTTCACATTCTGTGTTTTGTTCCATCTCTTATTGGCTTTCATAGCAGTGCAGAACAGAGGATCTCCGAGCTTCCTCCCCTCTCTGCTTCTGTGTTTTTCTCTGTTTTTCTCTGCGTCACACAATGTGGGTAAAGATAAGTACAGATTTCAGAACACGGGGAAACCGAATCCTTCTGATTCCCGGTTGTCAAAAATAAGAATTGGTATCACTATCCTGTGATGATACCATTGCCCGAGGCACACATTCTTTCCTCTGCATTCCCTTACACTGTATGTCCCAAACTTTAAAGTGTCCCTGCTCAGTTTTTAGCTTTGTCATTCTGTTTGTCTAGAGACAGAAAGAATATGGATGATGGCCAGAGGACAGAAACACAGGAGGAAAACTGTTTGTTTGTTTTTTTGCTCATTCCACAGTTGAGCCACAGTTTGCTTGGAGGAAACATACTGTATTTATGCAACCTTTCAGGAATGTTTATTGGGCTACTCTTTCTTCCTAGTTTTGATGCATGCCACCTCTTTTCTCCCTTCATTTTCCTCATACCAATTATGAGACTTCAGTAGCGGCTTTTCCTCACCACTGTGTCAAATGAATTCCCAGAAGGAAAGCCTGGCTCTAGATCCTCTGAGTCTGACTTGTCTGATTGCGTTAAATCAACAGCTCCGTCACTGTCACTGGAACATGATGCCTAATGCTAAAATGATGACTCATTCTGTATAGTTTGATCGGGGAACTGTTCCCTGCATCCCTGCTGTCATGCCGCTCAAGTACTTGGTAACAGTGAGAGGCTCTGCCTGTACTCCATCAGCATTTAAAGTAGACCCGCGGTTTACATTGCAGAGAAGAAGGCAAGCAGAGCCAGTAGAAATGATCAGCTTATATTTTTTGATGTTAAACTGCCAGCTGATCAAAGGGGACCCTCAGGGAGAATAGTGATGAGGCATCAAAAACAGCAAAACAGACGGGAGGGTTGCATGAATCCTGCTGTAGACGCAGTGTGTCTGAAGCTAGCCGGTCAGCCTCATTCTGCCATGCTTGCCATTTCCATAGTGACTGAATGTGTGAGAGACGAGGAAAGAAGGAGGCAATGATTCAGCAAAGGTCGCACGTCATAGCAGGACAGTCAGAACATAAACTCTATTCCACTCTCTTCTGCCATCCTGCATTACCTGCTTTTTTCCCTTGATAGTATTGTGCACTATTTATTACAGCTTTGTCAAAAGAAGAGGAATGATTGGCTTGTTTATTTCACTGTGTGGTTCGTGTGCTCCTGTTTGCACAAGTGTGATAAGATGTTTGTTGCAGCTGTTGTTACACTGACATGAAAGAATGCTACAGCTTAAGAAGTGAGAGATGTGGGCAGACTTACATAACACTTGGCACTCTTTTCTTTTTCTTCACTGCTCCTTTCCTCTTTTCATTTTCTCTCTTTTTTTTTTTTTGCTCATGTGCATTCACCTACACAGTATGATTGTTGCAATAATATACACCGGGCATTGCTGGAATGCTAACCCCACCTAGCCACTTTAGTGGGAGATTACCCCCACTTCCCTAGCCATTGCTGTTCCTCTGAAAGTCTGTCCCTGTGTTGCACCTCTGCCTTCAATAGCTGCCTTTGTGCCTTCTCTTAGCTTCTCTTATTGGTGAGGCCTCATTCACTTCTTGGTCTAGATTAGCTCAGGGAATGAGGTATCTGAAGGAAATTAAGTCTGCCTTTAACACAGTGCCCTTCTAGCTAAAAGTCTAAACCATCTTTACTGATGCATATTCTAGTTTTTGTGTGTAAAATTGATCAAATATGGAACCTGCGTCTGTCCAACAAACCTACATTTCCTCTCATTTAATGACGATGTTGATTGAAATCTTAGCCTGTGAATATAACGGTTGCAGAAATGTAATGTGTTGATATTTATAAAGGCTCTGCACGGGGTGTTTCATAGCAGTAGAGCTGGCACTGTTGGTGCACAGGCACTTGTAGAACACAATGTGTAGGAGGTGTGTGTGGGATAGAGCTCAGCTCTGACTAATGCCTCGCAGCCCATCTATATTCATAGTGAAGGCTGTGAAAACCATCAATGGCCACTCCACGAGTATTAGCGGACTTATAAATGCAAATGGCCTTTTCAGATGACATTTACAAAGACGGAGTGACTATAAGTGTGTTTTTCATCTAAAGAGTAAACCATGCTTATTTAACTACGTTGAATGAAAAATAGCTAGAGGTTTGCATTGAAAAAAGAGAATGCAATAATACTAATGAGATGAGATGTACAGCGTTGCACTATTTGGTCTGTTGTAGCTTATATTTCATCATATTGCAAGATTTCTCACTGAATATAAATGTTTTCTACATTTTGTTCATGGTGTATTTTGTGAAATGCTAATGTTTTATTCATTTTAGTACTGAGGGACCCATATTGTGTTTGTTGTTCAGATGGTTTGTGGAGCTGTGAAAAGCCCAAGGTGCTAAAGCTGGGAGTCCTGCCTGTCAAGGCCATGCTGGCTGTGGAGGAGCACCTCTGGGCTTCATCAGGTGGCCAGGTCTTCATCATCAGTACCCACACACACTGTGTAGAGGTAGGTAACCAAGTTCTGATACTGTTAGGTTACTATTACATACCATGTCTACATCGTAAACAGAGCTAGAAGGAGAAAAAAGAGTCAATAGCTTCATTTTAAATGTGGCTTTATTTGTTGTAAGGAAGAGTTCCAAAGAAACAACCCGGATTATTTCCCTTTCCGAGGTTTCCTCTTTCCATATCCTGAAATATCGATGGTATTCCCTGTGTGTGTGTGTGTGTGTGTGTGTGTGTGTGTGTGTGTGTGTGTGTGTGTGTGTGTGTGTGTGTGTGTGTGTGCTGGCCTGCTTTAAGGAATGGAAGCACCTGCCTTGGGTCCAGGAATAGCATCCTTCCTCTGACATGTACTCACTCATAATCTTTTTAGCCTCATTAAGCTCATTATGTTGGACCACGTGCCTGTCTCGCTGTCTGTCCCTCACTGAGGACTTTTAGTTAGTTCAGAGTGGTGACTGTAAGGGAAACAGGAGAGAGAGACTGAGACGGAGAGGAAATGATGGATATTTAAATAAGAACAGAAGAAATACTTAATCAGAGGTAAATTAGATATGAAACACAATGGTTAAAATGTGTGAAAAACAGAAATGCAGGACAATACATTTGCAGTTCATGCTCCTTCATTACCACATTTTATCTGAACCCTGTACTGACACAATTGTGAATGGACTCTCCTTGACTAAATATAACTCCACCTATATGTAGAGCAATGTGTGGTGAGATTATGTAACCAGTGATAGTGGAAAAAGCTCAGTTTATTGGTCTCCATTCACAGAAAATTCAAATTTCCACTGCACATATTTAAACGTATTCTTCTTCACACTAATGAAAGAAAGGAAAATCAAGATTTAAAGAAAATTATCAATAAAGTGGATTTGATTTAAAGGAACAGTTCACCCTAAAACCAAAAATATATTTTTTTCTTCTTACCTGTAGCGCCATTAATCCATCTAGATAGTTTTGGTGTGAGTTGCAGATTGTGGAGATATTGATATAGAGATGTCTGCCTTTGCTTGAATATAATGGAACTAGATGGCACTTCACTTGTGGCGCTCAAAGAGCCAAAAAAAATACATTTGAAAAACTCAACAGCAATGTGTCTTTCCAGAAATCATGACCCGGTTACTCTAGATAATTCAACCTGACCTTGTTATGAGCAGTTTCATGTAGGAACTATTTTTTATTTTGGGGATGAACTGTCTCTTTAAGATTTATATTCAAGATGATACTATTCAGTGTGCTTCCTGCTTTGCCTACACCTAACAGTCTCATTATGTCCTGAAATATTGTCATCAACCCTGAATAAATATCTTTGGTACAACTTGCCATAAAAAACATTGTTTCATATTCTAGGTTTTTTATTGTAGAAATTCCATTTTGAGAGTAAAGCATAATTACAGGGACAATACATGGGCTGCTGTCTAAACTGATTGTCACAGGCTTTCTGTGGTCTGATTGGTGTCATAAGCTTTTCAAATGGTTTTTCTCTAGTTTCTAGTCACACATGACCAACACAACAGTGTTGAGTGCTGTTTGAGCAAAAGCCTGTTGCATTTTTTTGTAGTGTCATTTTCAGCATTGTAATACAGTAAACCAAAATCATAGATATACTGACTGTAATATGAAAGGCATATAAGTTTATGATGGGGCTCCAACAGTAATTAGTTGGAACATCATACAATTTATGTTTCCTGCTACATAGATGGAGAACGTGTTTACGGCCAATAAAACTGCTTAATTTCAAAACGTGTTTGCATACAGCAGTAAGTCACGCTGATTAACAGCAATCTGCTACACAACACAAGAGCTACAGAGTTTGAACAACACAATAACACTATATTTAGATTTAAGACTTCTTAAAGTCTCTTTCTTTTCCAACTTTCAAGCATGAATTGTTAATTATTTGCAGAACATTAACAGCATATAAACCAAATCACTTTAGATGCTGCTGTGGTCCTTACTCCTGAATGAAGAATAAGGGCCACACTTTTCCGTTTTTCTGGTAGGAGATAGATTTAGGATTATTGTTACCTTGGCAACAGACATCCTTCCGCAGGATGAATTTATTATGAATGTTGAGTAGGTAATGCATAAGTTCTGTCACCCTGTCCTGTCCTAACCATACAGAGGCAGCTGGAGGCCCATCAGGAAGAGGGCATGGTGGTGTCCCACATGGTGGTGGCTGGGGTGGGCATCTGGATCGCCTTCAGCTCTGGTTCTACTCTGCGCCTTTTCCACACAGAGACCCTGGAGCACCTGCAGGACATTAACATTGCCACACCTGTCCACAATACATTGCCTGGTAAGACATCCTAACATTCATTTGTAGACTGATGAAAATGTTCCTAAATATCAGCATAACAGGGAATAACATTAAGCTCAATTATTAGTCCATGATCAACTGTTCTTAAATGGGATGTTATTCTCACTCTTTTTCCAAAGTTACCAGAGGACGGTCATGGAGTTTTAAAATGTTTAATAAAATACATAAAACACACACACACACACACACATCTGTGGTCTTACCGCCTTCACCACTTCAACAGCCGCTGCCTCTCTCAGCTCTCTTCACCGGCCCTTGAATCTCAGTCAGTAATGTGATCTGTACGCCTAAGTGTGAAACCTGTTTTCATATTTGATCTTGTGATCATCTAGTCAAATAATAATATTCAAACACAGCCCTGCATTTGTGGACTGCAATGCAGGTCGCATGACTTAATGTTTTCAAAGTGTTGTCTTACTTTGGTGCCTGTCGGTAATGAGCTGACATCAGTGTCGGTGCTCAGCCAGACAGCTGTTGTTATGGCAGGTTTGTCAAGTTCTCGTCCTCTTTAAAAGCCTCCTTTAGTCTAAACAGTGAATCAGGAACTGCTCATTTTATCTCTATTTATAGTGTTGCAAGAACACTTCTGACCATGTCACGTCGTTTTTGAGGAGACTTGGTCTCGGAAAGGAAAATCCAGGCCAAACTTAAACGCTTGTATCAACAAAAAATGGGACATTCTTTTGATAACTGACCAAACAGAATTATGACATGTCATTAAAATATACAACATATTTGCAGCTAAGCTACTAGTTTAGCTTGGAGAGTTCAGCATGAAATAACATTTCTCAGCTATCTGGAACATTAACAGGAACAAAAGATCAAGAGCTTGTTTTGGAACTTGCAAATATGTGAATATATTCATTACATGTTCTCCTCTAACCTCACTCGATCAGAATGTTATGACGGCACAAAATATTAATTGTAATGACATGACCTGCACAAAGAAAACTAAAGGTGGGGGTAACATCTTTTCTTGCATCTGAACTAAACAGATTTAACATAACAATGTAGGAGTATCTGAAGGCTGATTTTTCACTTTAACAGATATAATATAGGTGCAGTGATTCTTTGAATAGCTGAACTTATCATTTGTAATGTTCAGTGTGAGTCCAACACCAAGGAGTCTTAACGCTGTTAAGAGCTCTTGGATGTGTTCTTGAGCACGGGCGTAGTTTTGCTACTATGGCAATTGCTGTCATCACAGTTAATAATATTATCTAGTATGTGGCTGTCGGTTGTGAAACAGTTTCCTGCCATGCGTGTTTAAGCCAAACATTGTCACAAAGGATGTTCAGGCTGTCCCAGGCTGAAGTCATCAGAGTGGCCTGCTGCTTTGAATCTTGTAATCTGCCACGTTACATCAGTTGGAGCCAAAAACAAGATTGCTTCTGTTGGTACGAAGTTGGGATTTGTGATGTCCATTCGTTGCTGCTTTCCGTCTCTTTTCCTTCATGCTGAGTAACGGAGTTGTAATTTGGTTTCACATAAATGCTTTTGGACAGTCGGCTCTTTGCCTTCCACTTGAAACTGAATATACAGTGTTTTGATATGTAAATGGGGTTTTGATCTGAGTCGTGTTTTGTGATTACATCTGTGGTTTAATCTGCATGTGTTGTGGTCTGCAGTTAATGACTAGCCTGCAGTTGCTCCATGCTATCTCATCTTCAGCATCATTAGCAGTGCCGTCATTAGCCCAGCTCTGGCTAGACTGTGTGCACATTTAGTCTTCAGAGGGACTTCTCTATGACTGCCACAAGGTAGGAATAAACATTGAACAAAGGCATCAGAAGTGTATAGCTACAAATTGACACAAGCAAATGTGTGCAGAAATCAGCATTTATTAATCACCACAATGTTATTAGCTTTTGGAAGATGGATTTTAAATGTCACTTAAGGAAGGCTTAGAAACAAACTGCAACAGATTCACTCACAACTTTTCATATCCATGGCTACAAGTTTTTGAAGATGAATAGCATTTCTGCAGCCTCATGCTTCTGACTGCAGAAAATTATCGACAGAACTGGCAACGGTGGAAACACTAAATTTACAAACCAAACTTTTGCATGTGAAAATGTAAGACCAAGCTCTGGGAGTATTAACTCAGAATCTTACTCTGTCCAGTGTTCAGAGTTGCAGGAGGAAGGCCTCTTTCTCAGACAGATCTGAATGATAAAAGCAGCCTGCTTTGGGACTTTGGGATCAATGCAACCACAAAGGAAGCTGGTTCTGTGACAGAACACCACAAGTGAATTCTTTCATCCTGTGGCCACTGCCGTTAAGAGCTCGCTTCCTGTGATAACGGTATTTGGACCCTGGACTGTCAGTCAGCATGGAAATCAAAAGTTTCTCTTACTGTAAAAATCACCAACAAGGTTGTGTAGTTTAATGACGTTGCATGAAGTTCACCTGTCTGCCGCTCTTTCTACCGCTCTGTTGTGATCTGTGCTTTTCCAGAATGCTCCACAGCAGTGTTTATCAGTGCTGGCTGCTGCTGTGGAGCAGAATCTGACCAAAAAATGTGCTGTTTCTGCACAAACTCGGATGTAATTGGAACTGCCTGCCAAACTGTTTGGACTGCCTGCTATCGATGTGTTGGAGGCAAAGCGTGATCGGTCTTTCATCTGCAATTCTGTGCCCCATTAATGTACATTTACTGAGACTCAAGCTAAAAAATAATATATCAACTTATCAGAAAATGACAAGAAGTGACTCTGTTCTGATATTTGATCTCAGATCTCATTACCCTCTTCTCAAGGAAGTCCACATTATGGAGGAATATTACATTACAGATCCTAATGCAATTTTTATTCGTCTACAGAACACACAATCAGAGGCATGGGGCGTTGTCTTCAGTGTGAATGCCTGTATAAATGGTGCAGTGTTGAAATACAGGAGGTGCCCTAGGTGGAGTTATCCTTCTCATGTTCATGCATGTTGAAGCAATTCTGCTAACTCCCTAACTTCCAGACAGGAGTTCCTTATCCCAGCGCTAAACAGACAGTGGGCTAATAAGCTGTAATAGCAGTAATAACACATAGCTATGTTTCTGAAAGAATCCTATGTGGCTTATGATTTAGAGTAATTTAGTAGTGTTAGTAGTTAAAGTTAAATATATAACACCAGTGAAAAAGTGAGGCAAATCATTCTGTATGTAAATAAAGTTAAAAATTTAATAAAAGAGAGAATATCATAAAAGTTCTTAATAAGCACTTCAAAAAGCAGTTGTCCTCCATCAAAGCAGACTGTACCGTGATGATGTCTCAGAGGATGGTGGCTGGCTGTTGTGCTCAGGGTCTAGTCTTTTGTCTGCTGCTCTGTGACCTAAATAAGCAGCCATGCGTGGCCCAATGGGAGACAAACATCAGGGGGGGGGGGGGGGGTCAGTAAATAACACCTCCAGCTCTTCTTTGTTTGTACCCCACCATTTTTGCACACATCCCAACATGGATAAGTTACTTATGACTGAGTGAACATGCACTCCCTCAGAGATGCGAGGATTGTGTAGACGGGACAGGACTGGATAACATAATGTAGCTGCAATGTGCAGTAACTCCAGTTAAAGCTTGTCTTAATCTAATCTTCTCCTTGTGGAAACCTGATAGATTGACATGGAAATTAAGTTATGATTTCTCATGATCTGTGTGACACTTTCAGTGTGTGAAGTTTACTTTCTGGCTCACTTACTAAAAGCTAATTGTATTTACCTTTTTTTAAAATGGCATGATTCAATGTTGGATGGCAGTGTTGGTCGGTCAGTCCACCAGTTTGATCCAGACTGAAATATCTCGACAACTATTGGATTGATATCTGTGAAATTTTATACAGACATTCATAAGGCCCGGATGAAGTCTTCTGATTCTGGTGATCCTTGACCTTTCTTCGACTTACACCATGAGGTCATGACAACTCTTGGAAAATTCGATCCAGACATTTATTTTCCCGGCAGAATGAATTCTAATCACTTTGGTGACCCTTTGACCCGCTAATGAGCAAATGTTAGAATGCTAAACTAAAACGTTAAAAATGATACCTGCTAAACATCAGCATTGTCATTGTGATAGTGTTGCATTGCTAGCTTTAGCATTTTGCTCAAAGCTCTGCTACGTCAAAGTATATCCTCACAGAGCCACTAACATGGCTATTAGTCTACTTCCTAGATGTACAGCACACTAAACCTTGCTCTCTCAATGATGCAGTTGCTTAAATGTGTGCTTGTATTATTGAGTGTGTGCAACATTTAAATTAAAAGCACAATCGCTCACATTGTGTTGGTCTGACTTATTTCTATACTGTTTGACTGGCTGATGTAGTGTATAGTTGTAATGTTTAATGATGTGCTCCTCCCTCCTGCTGTTGGATGTCAGGACTAAGTGTAGATCAAAGTGGTGCTCTGATGTAGGATCAGGGCCAGAGCTGGGCCATGTTGACGTTCACTCTGGGTTTATTTTAGTTCACCCTCTGGGTGGGGAACTCCAAATATTATGAAAGGAGGAAGTTGAGCAAGGCCCCCGACCAGCAGTCGACGTGTTTCTGCTAAATCTGGGCCCTCATTAGAAGCACATGTGGGCAGCACTCAGGGCCCTGTCTTTAACTGTACTTGCCTGCCTATCTGGCATGATTCCTGGAAGTGTGGCAGTATGGCGTGTGTGTGCCCCATGCGAGGGGTCAGCTCTAGTGAGGGGGGTCATGCAGAGAGACTGGCAGTAATTTTTTCCTAAAGCCCAAGAGGATTACTTTCAGGGAGAAAATTCAAGTCAAGCTGTTACAGCAGTAATGACTCATGACAGTCTCGCCTCCCACATAGCAGGACTGAAAAGACTGTTTTTGCGAAACCCCAGATCCTTATTACAATCATAGAAAATTATTTCAAAAAAAGTCTGACTAGATTACAGTTGTTGCACAGCTTATTCCTGACAAAGCTCTGTGTTGGGATGGTGCCAAATATGTGCCAAATTCCACATAATAAGTCACCTAACACAACAAGCCTGACTTTATGGCCTTCCTTGCTGAAAGGTGCTGTTAACTTAACAATCATGACATTTACAGTCCAAAGTGGCATCACAGGGATTTTTCTGACCGGGACGGAAGGGAAAAGGTCAGGTAAGATTGTCCTTTTGTAAGTGCCACAGAGGCAGAGCTCTTGCTTAATTACAGCATTACGCTTCACTCATTCGGTTACATAACGCTTTTGTGTTTGTTTGTTTGACTCAAAGTGGACCATAATGGGGTATTTTTCTGTGCTCAGACACTTGAAAAGAGCTGCTTTTATCCAGGCTCCTCTTTTTACGTTGCCCTGGAGACAAATAACCATTGTCGCTACAGAAATGTCGGCACTCATGAAAAAGATACGCCTCCCTCCCTCCCTCCCTCCCTCCCTCCCTCGCACCACACTGTATTCAAGTGGCCCATTAACTGTGCACTTTTCTGATTTTCTACGATACACAAGTGTGCATCAGAATGGTACATCTGTGTGAAGTCTAACAGTTCATTCTCGACACTGTAAATCACTCCACGAAATATTTTATAGCCCGTTTCTCTCAATATTTCTAACTAAATTTAATGTATGCGTGATTCAACCGATTAAATGGTTCTGGGCTTCTTTTTTTCTTTTTTACAGGGAACCAGAGAGTGTCAGTGAGCAGTCTGCTGGTTTGTCACGGTCTGCTGCTGGTAGGGACCAACCTGGGGGTGACTGTGGCCCTCTCTGTCCCCAGACTGCAGGGGATCCCCAAGGTCACAGGTAACACTGAAACATTACTGTATCACTTATTCAAACGTACTTGCATATAGGCCTACAACTAAGGATGTTTGATTAATTGATTGATCATTTAGTTGGAAATTTGTTTAAAAAAAGAAGCTCTTAACAATCTTTGCCTCTAGACTGCTTGCTTTGTCCAAACGGCAGGCTAAACCCAAAGATTTTCACATTCTGATGTATAAAAGAGAATCTTCCCATTTTAGAAGCAGGAACCAACCAACCAACGAATTTCATCACTACTTACATACATGGACATGCAATTAGGTCTGCAACTAACAATTATTTTCATTATCAATTAATCGTACGATTATTTTCACAATTAAACATTTAGTCTAAGAAACGTCATCAAAAATTTTGAGAGCCCAAGGTGACATCTTGAAACATCTTGTTTTGTCTGATCAACAGTCCAAAAGATATTTAGTTTAAAATTATATAAAAGAAGAGAAAGGCAGTAATTTTTCACTTTGGAGAACCTGGAAACGATTGTGTGGCATTTTTACTGAAAATGATGATTAATCATCATCAAAATAGTTGACAATGTTCTGGCAATTACAGTTTATATTCAGTTAGCTGTAATATTTTTCTTGTTCCTTAGAGGGGGGGTCAATAGGGGTTCATTTGAATCGGACGTGTTCGAACATATCAGCATAATAAGTGAACAGAAAATAAATTGAAGAATTACTATCATTTAAATGGCAAACAAATAATCAAACATTTAAAAGTAATATTAGAAATATAAATTTCAATTATAAGATATATATACTGGTGAAATATATCCACAGATATACAAGTAGTTGTCTTTAAGGATATTAAAGTGGCTGCATGTGTTGTCAGGTCGGGGGATGGTGTCTTTACACGCTCACACCGGACCAGTCAAGTTCCTCACCATGGCTGCTGCAGTGTGTAACCGGCCCTCTGGCCTGCCATCCTCCACCCCTCCCACCTCAGTCCAGCCAACAGAAACAGATGAAGGGGAGAACACACAGCTCCCTCATGGACGGGGTGTGTGGTTGGGAGAGGCGGGCTGTACCACCATGGCCCTCCAGGACTCCCTGTCCTCATCCAGCGGCTCCCTAGCTCCATCCCAGGGCTCCTTGGAACATGGGCCTGAGGACGGGGCCCTTTATGACATGCTCCATGACCCGGCCCATCACCAGAAGGGCCGGCGGGCCAGCAAGGTGAATGTCAGCTCTTTGCTTGTAGTCTCTGGAGGTTTGGGCCACCGCAGGGTCAACAAAAAGACCAAGCAGTCTCGCCATGAAGACACCACCTCTACCATCATGATCTGGCAGATCCCCTTACTCAACATGTGAAATCAAAAGCACCTCGGTAGGCTGGACATTTGATCTATTACCAGTAGAAAATGTAATTTCTTACTTGTAATAACGATCTTAACTATGTTCTCGTTTCAGGTTAAAACAGAAGTGCTACATACAGCTCTCACAAGGGAATCTGGTGTTACACTTCATGGAACATTTGGTGTCAATCAAAAGAGCTACATGTCTTATTGAAACCACAAGTGCATTAAGCCTCATCCACAATATTCTAATGTTTCTAATGATATCTCCTACCATAAAAGAACAAAGGAAAACAAAGGATCAATATAATCAATCATGATGCTTGACGAGACAAATAGCACCCTTCAGACCAGTCAAAGGATATACTATACTTATTTAGGGTATACTTGTTTGAAAACATTGAATGGTTTTTAATGTCGCCCTCTGAAACAGTTGGTTGCTGTTCTGTAACATTGCTAATACATTACTCTCCAGTGTTTGTGCCATACCAGACTGTATAGGACTGCAGTATTCCAAACAGTATTGAAAAGAAATGACTTGTGTGTAAGATAACGGTGGGGCTTTAAATCTGTTACAATAAAGTTTCATCAAGATTAGGAGGTTTTTGCCAAACTTAGGATCATCTGCCACAGCCGGAGTTGTAAATATGAAGTTTGACAACTCAGGCTTGCATGCGTATGAGTTTTATGGTCAGAGGAAGTTTTTGTGTTTATATAGAATCACATCCTTTCACTACTGGACCAGATGAGAATCCCTGGCTGGCCAGGTTTCTATTCATAAAGGGATGAGAGAGTTGTTATCACCAGGAGAGCCCCCCCCCTATCACATCTATGTGTCTGACATGAGGATATTTAAAAAAAGATAAAAAAGCTTTATACTTTGTCACATTTTGTATGTACTTCTGTATGTAATAACAGATTCATAAACTGTTTTATTGAGCAACCTTGTGTACTTCGTTTGAACTTCATTTTCAAAGCATGCATGTAGTTCTGTGAGGTTTAGTGACCATTTTTCTTATATATTGTCTATCAGTGTTTTGTTTTGTTTTTAATTCCTCCTAGCTTGGAAAATACGCATCAACTTAGTGCACTTCTTTTTGGCAAGTTTCCAGATGAACAAAATAATGAAGGACCACCACTTAGTGACTGAAGCTAACCGATTTAAGTTAAATTGAAGACACGGGGGAGGCCATGAGTGTCAGTGTGCTCATTTTTCTTGACTCAAAACTAACCTAGTACTCCGCTCTGCTTGTGCGCAGCCGTCGGCTCATGCTGGGACTAGCAAACTGCCTGAGGGGCCGCAGGAGCTGAGCCTGATACAGCTCTTCCGGGATTTCAATGCTCATTTCTCCCACTGCCGAACAGAAAGGGTCAAGACTTTTTCTCTCTTGGAACGCCCACGTCCTCTGTTGCACAACCAGATTTTCACTACATTATCAGTTTCTTACAAAAATAGACCGGATGATTTCAGGTTGGAGGTGTTCCTGTGCTACAATGCACGGCAACAGAAGCTTGTCCCAAATATTATCTGATTTGATTTATTGGGGGGGGGGGGGTATCCAACATGCTGACTTGAAAGATAATATTTAACTTCTGTAAACGAGAACTGGCTTGTATTGATTAACTACAAGTAAAACACGGCAACGCCTCAATGTCACAGTACCAACGAAGTAACCCAGTTATCAGTTTGTCTGACTGGGTGTTGCCATTGGTTGCGTATCAAGACCGCTCTGCAACTGGAAGTTGTTTGTTTTTCCCTCTGACCCTGAGGGTTCCACGGAGACCACTGATTTTGTGTATCAGTCTCCAGCGGGGCTTTGTTCTCAGAATATCTGACATTAAAACCTCCCAGCTGAATGCGCTCTAATCCCGCGGAGCTGATAGTTGTGCGATGCTCTTGCGGTGGCTCTCCTCTATTTTTATATCTGAAGGCCAGTTGTTAAGACATGCAGTCTCCACGGTGGAGAGGTTAAGGACCCTGGATAAAAACGTCTGCTGCTGCTGCCCTGTGAATGTGTGCTATTTCTAATCAGGCCTTTTCACGTGTTGAGGGTATGTGCCGCATGTGCCCGTTTTATCACTGTGGCAACACAAACATTTGTTTATCACAATATTACTGCTTTTACTACACAAATATGTTACATCTTGATTCAGGCTGTATCTCTCATAGGAGTTAGTCAGAAATCGTGTATTTCTGAGCGATGTTAGGCCTCAAGTGTCAGTTATACATGATATCATGATAAGCCGTCTCATGCACAAACAGGTGGAGTTTATAGTTGAACATTTATTGATTTTTTACTGATGTTACTGTAATATAAAATCCTTCTGGGGGCTCAGAGAGTCTGGTATTTGATTAATCTTATGTACTAGTATCACTTTAATATTCTAGTATGCTGTGTAATTTATAAGGTTATTTAATTTTTTCTTATTAAAATAGTTTTTAGATTGGGTTTGGTATATATGTGTGATAGGAGAGGAGGGGTTTTTCCACTGTATTCAATTCCTTCACTCCCCTCACCCCCATTGTGGTACCCAGGACAGGGATGATGCGTAACGGAATGTCGCATCTCTGGGATGCGTCCAGCGCGCGCACAACAGATGGATCCTCGTGCTCCTGCTGTTGAGTGTAGGGTTAATACCGCCTGGAGGGGGCGTGGTTTAGATCAATGATAACCGCCTCACTGTAGTCAACGGTAAAAAGAAACAACAGAAACCACAGTCCTAACAGGTCTGAGAGGGAGCATCTCTGCTGTCCACGCCGGACACCTCCGGTCTCCTGGAGGGAAACGTACGCAGCAGCTCTCCCCGCTTCCACCGCAGGAAACTACTTTACGACGGCTGATCGGGAGGAGGTGCGACCTGAAATGAATGATCGTCCCTCCGCCTCGCCTCCTGGCCAGGTTTCGAGTGCAGGGGTGCGGATGAAACAACAGTTGCGCGGGATCGATGGAGAAAAGGTGAACGGATGGGATAAAGAATTGTCCGTGAAGTGAAGTCATCCAGAGGAGCACAGCCCGACTGGTTCATCTGGATTGCGGCTGCCTTACGTAACTGAGCTTTGTGAAGGGACTGGCAGGGAAAACTGCTGGTGCCGAGCTGTTTAATCACAGCGAGGGAACGCAGGTAGGTCACATTGCACTGTCAATGGACATAATTCCCTTTTTGTGGATTCTGATTTGGTTTAAATTAGGCGTGCGTAAAATACTATTCCTTCTTGATCTGACAGAATGATGAAACGCTGTTTCCTCGGTGTTCGTCTGATATTATGCGTCAGACAAGACACAAGAGTTTTGATGTAACCCCAAACGCCTTTTCCCAGTCATATTGGAGGTTAATTCCTCCACCAGCGCAACACCATTTGCGCATGCGCCCTGAAAGTGTCCAGATTGCCACAAATAACAAGACTGGCAGGGTGATCATTCTAGTAGGTCATGCAGTTTACAGCCACAAGAAGCTGCAGGATCTGGCAGCTTCCGTTTCTTTAAGCTGTGAATGTTGCACACAAAACGTCAGTGCTGCTGCAGTTGACATTGATGACACATTCATACTGGAGAGTATTACACAGCACAGTTGGCAATGGCAACACAGTCATTTTTTCCTTTAAATTTCATCGTTTCCATGCTCTGTGATTAGAGAAAGGGCGCCCCTTAGAGAATAAAGAAGTCGTTGCAGCTTCAAGACTCATTTTTTCCTCCTCCTTTGGGCCTTGGTTAAATTCCCTCCTTGTTTTCCCTCATCTAGGTGAACAGAGCGGAGCACAATCAGATCTTTGTCCATCCACGCAGCATGATTGGTGAAGACGCTGTCTTCCATCACCAGTGAGTACATCGAGATGAACGAAGGCCGCAGGCAGGGAGGAGGGTCCATCACTGTGGAGGCTGATGTAATCCTCCATGCCGTGAACCCTGACCTTGTCACGCCTTCTGACAAAGATAGGAGTTTATGTCCAGGTTATGTCCAAGGACTCCTGCAGGACGAGCAGGATTTCAGGCCCCCTCCAGTGTTTGAGAAGGAATACCTGTTGGATGGAAGACTGATGGAGAATAACCATGTCGATCATCAGAAAGCTAACAGCTCATACGTCTCAAGAGCTGACTTTCACCTCCCCAATGATAAGGGAACTCCAGACCACCCTCTGCATGCTGACTCCACTGTGTCCAATCACATTGCTGGCATGCAGCAAAACTGTGCAAACAGTGAAATCCACAATGGCGCCAGAGCCAAAATTTCTTACAGTGCAGATTCCCCCTCATGCTTGCCGAGCCAAGCCAAACAGGAAACCGATAGGTCAGTCCTGAAATCAAACCTTGAGCGCAGGGACAGCAGCCAGGAAGGTGAAAACACCCAGTCTAAAAATGAGCCTGATTTAGTCATCGAAGTCGGCGGGCAGACGATCAACGCTCACAAGTCTGTCCTGGCAGAGAAAAGTGACTACTTCAAAGCACGTCTGTCACGAGACATCCTCAAAGTGAAGGGCGTGAGTTACAAGACTTTATCTACATTGATAGACTATGTTTACACTTCTCGAATGAATGTTTGCAAGGACAACGTCGTGGATGTCATCATGGGGGCTAAAATCCTTCAGATTCCCTGCGCTGTCCAGGCAGCCATGGACTCCATGTCTGCACAGATCACCGCAGAGAACTGCTACGAGATTCTGACCATCGCCAAAAAGCAGCGGCTGAGTGAACTGAAGGAGACTGCCTACGGATTCATGAGCGACAACTTCCTCAAGATCCTCAAAGACCCCACTGTGTATGGGCGCCTGACCGGATCTGAGCGGGATCTGATCCTGAAGAAGAGAATGGATGGTAGGAAGACTCTGATGGTAGCAGAGATAAACGATGTGTTTGATCGCGTTGGGAGCCGGCCGCCGAGCCGCTGCAGCAGCCGACCACAGAGCCCATTGTCGGTTGAGTCTTTGGAGGAGAATCACATGATTTACTACTTCAACAAAACAACAAATGACTGGAGACCTTTGACTGTGATGCCTGAGGACATAAACACTAAAGGGTGCGGGATCTGCACCATGTATAACTACCTGTTTGTGGCAGGGGGAATAAAGGGCTATGGGGACAAGGGCAAGGTTTCAGACAAGGTTTTCTGTTACAACCCCATAACCAACCACTGGGCTGAGGTCAGACCTCTGAACCAAGCTCGTGCCCAGCTAAAGCTTGTGTCCATGGATGGCTACTTGTATGCCATTGGAGGAGAATGTTTGTTTACAGTGGAAAAATATGATCCTCGCATGGATCGCTGGACCACGGTGGCCCCCTTGCCCAAGGGAGCCTTCGCAGTGGCCCATGAAGCCACAACCTGCAGCGGAGAACTTTACGTTTCTGGAGGCTCTCTCTTCTACCGCCTTCTTAAGTACGACCCCAAGAGGGACGAGTGGCAGGAGTGCCCCTACAACAATAGCAGGAAGAAGTCCTCCGACATGGTGGCCTTCAAAAGCTTCATTTACCGCTTTGACGTCAACCGTGAGCAGGGAATCACCGTGTTCAAGTACAACACCATAGTGAAAATGTGGCACGATTGCATCTCACAGAGGCCTGGAAGTCATTTACCCTTCAGGTGTGCCGTTATCGGGAACTGCATCTACTGCGTGAACAAAAGCAAGACTCTTCAGTTTGTAGTGGAGGAGGAGGACGCTTACTTTGTGGAGGAGCCACTGAGGGCGCCTCTGGAGGCAAAAGGTGTTCTTTTTCCTTTTGTTCTCACTTTGCCTGAAAAGCCTGAAAAAGTTACATAGTGTGCGAGCATGCGATCCAGAATAGCTCAATAAATGTGTCATAGCAAAACTGGAATCAGCAGAAGACCTTGTACACACTCTTCAATGTCAGCTTTCTCAGTGTCTCTTCCTGCTTGCAATGGAATGTGTGTATTTGCATGGCAGTTTAATGTGTCTGCAGGGTTAAGCCTTAAAAGGAAAACTTTTTTTTTTGAGTTGAATGAATGCAACAATATTTGTATCTGACTATAGATAATGACATGATGACAGTGACTGTAGGTTATTTTGTGTATTTCCTGTGTTAAGTTTGGTTTGGTGCACTTTTGTAGTTAGAATAGATATTATATAGAACATATTAACTAGTTGACTGGTGACTTTGGTGACAATGACAAGTGTTTGTTAAAAGCTATATATAAAAAAACAATAGAAGCAGTTGTAGTGTGCTTTATGAATGATGTGACACAGGTTCTATGCAAATGAGACAAAATATACAGGTGGAAATGCTGTAATGCTGTGCTATTTAATAGTTACTATAACGGGAATCTGACTTAGGAAGACTACAGTATTCCTCAAATGAGGACTGCAGCTCAAGATTATTTTCATTATAAATAATAATAATAAACTTTATTTGTATAGCACTTTTCTTAACAAAGTTACAAAGTGCTCTACAGAGACGAAAACAGTAGGTCAACAGCAAAACAGCAGTAGAAACAATAATACAGACAGCACAAGGAAGGCAACATTTAAAACAGTGGGTGATAAAACAGATAAAACTTGAAACATGGCATTGGGGGTGTCAAAAACCAGTTTAAGTATTAGATATACATAAAAGCTTTCCGTATAAAATAAAGTTTTAAGAAGAGATTTGAACGATGGCAAAGATGCAGCCTGTCTGATTTTGACAGGCAGCGTGTTCCACAATCTGGGGGCACGATCAGCAAAGGTCCGGTCACCTTTAGTTACAAGTCTAGGAACAACCAGTCGAGCTACATCCACTGATCTCAGAGAACGTCCAGGCACATAGAGTCAATAAATCCTTAATATCATTTGGAGCAAAGCCATTTAAAGCTTTTTAAAGGTTATGAACGTAATTTTAAAATCAATACAGAATGAAATTGGTAGCCAGTGTAAGTTGGGTAACGCAGGAGTAATGTGCTCATACTTTTCTGTGCCTGTTAAAAATTTGGGCGGCAGCGTTCTGCACCATCTGGAGTCGGTGAAGGCAGCTCTGAGTTTAATTAATAATCAATTAGATCAATTAGATTGGTCAACAAAATGTCACATAATGGTGAAAAATTGTTATAATTTTCACACCCCAACAAGATGTATTCAGTGGTCTTGTTTCATACGACCAACAGCCCCAAACCCAAAGAAATATAATGTTATAAACTATACAGGAAATCCTCACATTTAAAAAAACAACTGGGAAAAGCAAATGTTTGGCTTTTTTTGCTGGAAACATTATCAAACTAGTTTGATTATTTTCTGTCATTCAAATAACTGATTAATTGACGGTTGCAGCTCTACCTCAAACCCTGATCAGCACTGTTTTTCAATTCAATCTTTGAACCAAGGTAAAATTATAATCAGTAAAAAAAAAACTGTATCAGTCTTATGCAACACAAATATTCCCTTTGCAAAGCATTTAAACAGCGTGTTGTACCTACTTCGATTCATGGGACCTTTTCGGTCAAAGCAAATTCCACTTCTTAACTCAGTATCTTCAAGAAGGATATTACTTGTCAGAATATAAAATAAGAGGCTTTAGATTTTTTAAACAAAACTGAGATCTAAATGATTTAAAATTACATTAATAACATTTATTTTTTAGACTCAGAATATGCTATTATGCTTATGGTGCATACTCTTGGGTGTCACCGTTCCATCATTTAGCACATTTGCCAAAGTTAAATAACTTTCAATACATTTCCATTAGGCTAAAATAAATGAAAACTGACATTTACATCTTTTCACATCTTTTGTGGATTAAGTTCCTTTATAAAATGAGTTTCTCTGACCTTAGTAGTTTAATAGTTTTTATAAGAGGAAGGAAATCATGTTTGCTGCTAACAGGCACTTTCTAGCAAGTAAAGGGAAAGCGAGCCATTCACAATTGACAAAGATGCATCTTTTGTCATTTTTCCTCTGTATGTGTGTAGGGAAACAACAAACCCATATCCAACTGCTAGCAGGTCAGAGGTTAAATCAGACACTAAAGTGCTGCAGCAGGGTCAGGCCGTGGCCCTTACTGCTTCCACTAACAAGATGTCCTGCTGTCATGACACTAACAAACCATGTTCTTCTTGCATCAGTGCACATTAATACTAATTTTGCTCTGAATCTCCTTCTTTTAGACACGTCACAGTATTTGTTTGCTGCTGCAATAACACAATGAGAGTTTTGTATGGAAGCTCATGCTGATATATTCTTGGAACAAATTGCTTTTTGATAATGTTTGTAGAAATGTCTCTAAGAGGTCAGTGTGACTATTACAGGGTGGATGTGGTTCAGATATTTTACAGGCTCGCATCTGTATTTTTGTGAATTTTTGTATGGATTTGGTAGTTTTGGATCTGCTGCTGCTGCGATGGACAGTAAAGTAATGCAATGCAAGGCAATGGCTTCCTGTGCAAGGTGTATGGTGTGGCCTAATAAATTATCTGTTGGATTATGTGTATCAGTCAGAACTAAGTGCTTCAAATAAAATATTTTGTGTCTGAAAATGATCCAGTTTTCTGTCTTTAGCGTGGCGGGGATTTGCTGCAGTCTTTGGGCTAATCTGCTGTATCTGGAACAGAGCTGCCATCTAGTGGATACTGATTGAGACAGCATCCAGTAATACTGAGCAAACATGAGCTCATGTCCAACTAAAACATTTAAGAACTTAGCTGACCGTATTTCCCGTAATTGTTAAGGATGTCCATAGTATCACTTCAAGGGAAATTCCATGACAATAGGCTGTTTGAGTTTAGGCCTATGTGGACGTCATTATGGCAAATCCAGCATTTAATAATTACTTCAACCAGCCCAGCCATGAGCGTGTTCACATGATGAAGGAGCTCTTAATTACAAGCCAATCACCTGCATTATCAATGGATCAAGAGTCAAGTGCTTAAAAGTTCGTAAATTAAAGACTAATGGAAGCCCATTTCCACAACTTGCATTTTTTTAAAACACATTTTTATCACTTTATTATTATTATTATGAATTATTAGCTTAGAATTATGTTTTAATATTATCATAATGAGACCAATTGTATCTAATAATTCAAATTAAGAGAGTTTGTCACAATCACGACTAAGTATAATAATTATGAAAATCTTTCTCATTATTATGACATATTATCTATGAGTGATTATGATGTGTCATAAGTATAAGAAATGTTCTCATGGCTCTTTAAACACCTCTCATAATTTTGACAGTCTGACTGTGTGAAAAAAAGATTTAAAGAGATGAATGCATTAAGTCAGACAAAAATGTTGCTTCTTCTTTATTTAGCTACAGCTTCTGGTAATTTCAGCAATATGTAGTGTGCAAATAATTCTTCAATCCTTTAATTCAAGAGTGTAAATGCTCCAAATATTGAGAAAGCACCTTGGGGCAATACTAAACCTTTATCACTGGAGGGTGGTGTTTCCCCCTATTATATGAAAGGCATCAGCTGCAGTAAAGCTTAAATAGTTCAGAATGGCCTCACATTAAGGTGACAACGAAGGTCGGTCAAAGGTCACTATCTGAAACCTTTCATTACAAGTTGTCAGGGTAACAATGTTGTGTCGACATCAGGTGAACAATTATATAAAGTGAGAAGTCAAAAGTTACAGCAAAACACAATATGATAAACATCAAAAGGTAATATAATATCACAAGAGACATGGCTATAGCATAATCAGATGTATAATAGCTGTGTTAATAGCTGCATTTACTGTATATTATGTCTGTATCAACAAAGACAAAAACAGGCAGATATGTTGAGAGCTATGCTGAACAAAGTTGTGTGTTTTTATCCAAAAACTGTAAGTGGTTTTGCTGTAAAATGGGAAAACAGGGACTTTATAAAAATCCCTGCAGTCATGAAAGGGTGAGGTGACAGTTATAGCCAGACATTGTAAATGTTGCTAAACAGCGGCCTCTGTGGCCATAGGTGGCAACTACAGGGCAATGGCACATTCAATTCCATTCATTTCCCAAGATGCCCTTGGGCCAGTTGGTTAAAAAACATCATGGTTAGGTGACATGACAGGGAGCAAGTGGAATGGGACAACAAGCAGGAGACAACAAACGTGTTTCCATGGTGAGTTTACTTCTTGCTTTACTTTTGTGCTAAAAACGGTTCAATGTTTTTCTGTGCCATGATAGAACATAGTGTAAACAGCAGCACAGCCATGAATTTAAGACCTGCAAACAACATATAGGTCATACCAGACACAGTAAGGCTGTAGCAACAAAACCAATGAGTGTATTGAAGTGAGTACCTTTGATTCCTCAACTTTTCATTTGTAAGAGGAAGATTGAGTGATTCTTTTTTTTTTCAAAAAATAATATAGTCATGCTTTTTGTCAAGTCTTTGAAATTGGTCATACTTGTAAAACTTCAGAAGGTGCACAAAACCTTTAATTTGCTTCAATGCCGACGACTTTATGTTTTGTCTGTCCACATCCCCAATTAGACAGGTGGGGCCTGATTTATGTTGGCGAAGAAAACAAGAGTTTGCTGATGCTATCAAAATCATAAATAAAACAGAATGTGATGATTTGCCAATCCTTTTTGACATATACTCAATTGAAAACAGTAGAAGGACAAAAAATTTTACCCCAGCAACTTCATTGATTTTTGTAAATATAAATACATATATATATATATATATATATTCTAATTTCAACAAGTGCTTTCAAACAAGTTGGGACAGGAGCACCTTGTGAAACACTTTATTGTGTTTTCGGTAAACACAGTTTGTTTGCAAATGACTGCATTCTGCATGACTGCAGTTGGTTTTGTGAAGTGTATGTGTGCTGTGCGTGCAGCGTGTATGTATGTGTGTGTGTGTGTGTGTGTTTGCACACACACTGTTTTTGTTCATAATATGGTTTACATTGAACAGATATTCTATTCTATTGCTTCTATTGTTTCCACTTCCTGTATTTCTCACTATTTTCACCCTTTGAACACTGGAGGGCAGTATGAGCATGAGGTAAAGAATGGACCCCTTTTCCACCCATGCACTCTTGACTTCATACTGGAATGTAAACTGCCATGACCAAAACAGGTATGCACCCATACATGTAGACTGAGCTGTGCACAGATTGGGTGGTGTTTTTTATCGGTCAGAAGATAATGAATGGCGCTGTCATTTCACAGAAAATACAACACTCAAAATGACCTCATAAAGGGTTTGGTTATAGCAAAGCCAGTTATACAACAAAATAATATACTGTAGCTGGGATAAGTCTTAGATGTTGTTGTGTCAGCTATTATATCAAATTGTCTTTAATTAATTTACATCAGGATATTTTGTTTGAGGTGGAAAATTCAATACGCATTGTTGTAATATATGAAAAAGAATCGACATTTATTTTGTTTGCTGAAACATTTTTGAATGATTTTTTTTTAATTTAATTTAAAGTAATGTAGATTAAATAATGCAATATATTTAATGATTTAAATGTAGTACTGTACAATTATTTTAATATTATCGTATTACTTGCCTGATATCATTGCCAACTTGCTCGACTCGCCTCGGTTGAGTGGGCGAATTCGAATGTGTGGACCCAGGCAAATATTACTCCAAATTCAGGACTTGATTGAGAAGAAGGAAAGTATTATGCTTCCTGATTGCACTTATGAGTTGTCACAACAATGTACTCACAATAAAAGCCAAACTCAAGTGCTTGCAGCCAGTTGCCTTCATGGATCTTTTAGCTAAGGTGATTTACAGCCCAGCACAATGACTGCACAGAATTGGAGGAGCTAGCTTTTGCTAACTATTAACTATTTACCAGTTTCCAACCTACATATGTTAAACTGACAGAAACCATACCCCAATGCCAGGTACAGTGTTTTTGTGACTGTTGATACAAGCTATTATAAGCAATTAAGCAGGTTCCCTGCCTAATTGGAAAGTTCAGCAAGTAATTAGCATTAGCTTGATTTAATGTTACCCAGGCACTAGGCTACATAAGCTAACTGTTAAAGGAGACACCTGAGCCAACGCCATTCTCTATTGAAGACTTTAAGATGGTGTTGAAAGTTATAAGAAAGCTAGTTAGCTTTGAGTTGACATTAATTTGTCACATGTTGCAAATATTAGGTTAAGTAAGCTAAGAAATGCTAGCTGCAGGGCTGTCTTGGCCAAGCCTGATAAAAGGTTAACCTAGGTTAGCTTGGTGCTCAACATGCATAAATGGGACATTTGTATAAAAATTTGACTTGTTTAAATGTACTTGGAAGATACCTAGGTAGCGGCTACGCTAGCTAGTTCCCACAGTTTATCATTGTTACAAGTGAACAAAATGCTACTTGCATACAATGTACATCACGAAATATGAAATATGAGGGGGAAATATGGCTTTTGGGGTTTTTTTTGGCTATTGTTACTGCTTCCAAAAAACTGGTGTTAGCGGTTAGTAGCTACAGTCAAAACTGTGTTGAGACGTTGGTCTCAAACTGTCTGACATTTTTCTCTCTTTTTTTTTCTTATCAGTTTTTCAGAGTGACCTGGTAAGGTGAAGAGCCGAATGCACTCATGAACCTGCTACAGTAAAAGGTAATGGGGGCGTTCTCATACATGTTGGATCTGATGGGACCAGAGTTACAATGAACTTACTGTGACTTGGGTTGAATTTGTTCTCATCCATTACATAATTTAATAATAACCACCAGCAGCAGCAGCAGCAGCAGGCAATAACCTTACCTGTTGCATAGAACTTTCACCATGGAACTCATAATGAAAGAAGTATGTCTGGCCGACAACGTGGTACCTGACAACACGATAAGAAATGAGTATATGTAGGTGCCGTACTGAACTAAACTGTGGTTTTGGTTATTTTTAGGCACAAGGTCTGGGAAAAGATCATGGTTTCGGATAAAAACAGTATGTTTAACATTCAGTAAAGACAGTCAAATTACATACATACGTATGTAAGTACCATTAAGGAAAGAAAGTATAACAAATATGCGATTGATTTGCAGGTTAATCGATCAGGACTCTTACTTGGGAGACTGGGGTTTGATCCCTGGGTGTGGAGCAAAAAAATATTTTCACACAATACATGATTTCTTTCTCTTTTCTGCCATATCCAGCAACTGTCAGAGGAAAGGGAAATATGAATCAAATGTGAGGAGACCAAGAACATTGCAATGTGTTGCATACTAATTAGGTAGAGTTCACATAATGTGGCCCTGGAACACAGCCACACCCATGTTCCAGAGCCACACAATTGCTCATTATGACATACCATTTCAGTGTTTCACATCTGTTTGGACATGTCTTCCGAAGTTGGAACTATATGGTCTGGTGTCCAACTTGAATCGTGAAAAAAGTGACTCATTCTTTGAGACACTTCTGGAGGTGGCAAAATTTGATATGTAAGGAAAGGGCAACGTGATTATCTGGCCAGCAAGGCAGGGGAATGCATTTCATCACCCTTGGCACAGCTGTTGTACAGGCCGATACATAAACCAAGATCTCGTCTGATGGGGCTCCTCTTTGGAGGCAAGCAGCTAGCCCCATGCTGCAGTCGTCTTTTATTTTTTTACGGAATACTAATTATGTTTGCATAATTGGTTTTAGTCATTGAAATGGGGAGCTTGTTAAATCTTTTCCCCCTGTTTTCACCTACAGCTAAATTTAGCTAACAAGGTCTGTCTGAATCTGAACCGCTTTGTTCAAAGAATCAGGCATTAGTGGTTTAAACTTCAGAGTGCAGTGTCAATTGATCTTGAAAGAATGAAGATAAAATTTGAAATGACTTAAAACTGCTTATGTGATAAGCTGTTGGGGATGTTTTTGTGTTCGACTGCTGAATAGCTTTGAGCAGCCTCTTTGTGTGTAATGGAAAAGAGATGAAAAAAAAAAGTGACATTTTGTTTTAATTTCCAGTTGATTATCTGTGATTATGTACTGAAACAGCAAACTTGCACCCCTTTAAAGAGACAGAGTGAAAACGTAAAAAGGCTGGAAATTAGAATCACCAGAAAAAAGTATAGCTTGGGGGAAAAGCATCATGTAATGTGCTTTTCTGCATCCACCCCGCACTCTCTCATTTTTGCCATTTGAATATACACAGAATTATTTACACCTTCAAGGCAACTCAACTGAACTGCACATCAGTCAATTAGTAAATCAGAAATTTTCTGTGATTCCAGTTTAGTGTGGAGTCCTTGGCTCCCCCTGGTCCCCCCTTTAGTCTCCCATCCTGACAGTGACAAATTACTCCTCTGCTTGGCGAGATTGAAAATTAAAAGCATTTAAAGTTGCTCATGCATTTATGCTAATGAGAAATTCAGATATGATTTGCATGCGAAAGAGGCTAGTCTGAGAACTCATCATTGCCCCCACCACCTCCAGCCCTGCATTTCTTTGGGCTCTTTTTTTTTTTCCTTTATATGTGAGCGAAGAAAGAAATGTAGTGTGTAAACACTCTCAAAATGTCCCCTTTTATATAGCTGTGTTTTGTTACATACAATAAATTGTATTGGTGCCTCTAAGAGGAACTTTGTACAGTATTTATGAAGCAACCTACCATTGGCACCCTCCTATAGCCACTCAGGCAAATTGGGTCATTGTGTCTAGCGTTGTCACATCACACCAGAGGAGGAAACACTACGAGCATAATGACATTGTGCAGTTACTGCTCATGCTGTCTCCTGTCGGCATTTGGATAGGGACATTTCAATACAGGATGTACTTACGAGTCTAACATTGGCAAGGCTAAGTTTGAATTATGAACATTATTCTGTGGGCATAAGCTTCTAAAGTCTAATATTAAAAATGTTTGTTCAGATGAAAAAGGCTTTGTTTTGTGATAAACATGTGCAGAACACTTTGGAGCCGGAGGATTAAAACTCCGGGCTGATTTGTTTTCCCAGTAAGCTCCATCCATGTCTTCCTCTCAAAACATCAAAACACACCCCACTTTGAATTTGTTTGTTCCACAGTTACTAAATGATTGTAACCTTGGAAACACGGTGCATTAATGAAGCTGGAAAATTAAATGGGACTTTAATTTGTTCCAGTGTTCATAGCTGAGGTGAAATGGATTAGCTTTGATTGAGGTGTGAGATGAAGGAAAGCGCTGACATGACACTTGTATTTGTCATCATGTCACTTCAAGGAGGATGCTGCAGCAATTATGAATATGGGTACACAGCAATTAAAAGCGGTAGTATTCATTAATAATTTTTATATTAATTTTTCAGTGGCCGCTTAAATGATTGCCACTGCACACAGGCTTTCCAATTATGCTGCTTAATTAGAAATGTCAATATTAAGAAATAATTAAACTTGGGAATACATTAAGGTTGTCAGAAATACTTAAAAAGTTAGGACCATCACTCAAATGATGTTTTCTCTAATATGTTTTGCAATGATTTGTAAATTAAAGATGAGACTTTGATCAATGTGTGAGGTGAACTGAACTGGAGAAGTTACGTGATCACATGTATTTTGTTTTAGAGGCACTATCTAAAGAAGAAGTCTTATTAAGGTAAAGAGTGAGAAGCTGCTTCCTCACATTTAACTCCTGACTCTTTTAGAGCAGTTCCTGGCCAATAGCCTCGGCAAACTGTACTTGCTAAAGGTCACAAAAGAGATGGCAGAAGGATCAACAGGTTCTCTACATCACAGGTACTCAAATCTGTTGTCTTTCTATATAACATGTAACATTAACCTTTTGCTATAATAATAGCTCGCAAATAATTGCCTGTTAATACATTTCCTTAAGTAGTGATGGGGCCTTTATTTACCTCAACTGCAGAAGGTACCAGGCCTTTACAGGATATGAAGCGGGATTCTATTAGAGGCAGGCCATTATTTCTGCGTAACTCCTTCGGTTTACTTCGGTCTGCTCCTGTTTGTCTGGTAAAGTTACTGCTTTACACTGTTAATATAAACTCAGCTTTTCATGTATCTTTTTTCAAATTAAAAGCTCTCTAGCATTTAGAAGCAGTGAGATGGACCGCAAAAGGGACAAGATAAGCAAGGTTTGGGTTTAGCTGGCAGGCTCTTCATCTATGGGGTGCCTTTTGTTGAAATGTGTTTAACTTTTAAATAAATTGATTTGCTTGTCACTGTGAACTGCTGTGTGAACTGGCCAATCACAGTATGGATGGGGCGGGACATTACAAATAGGTTGACATACTACAGCAAAACAGCAAGCATGTTGAACTCCAAACTCCACTTACCACCAAAATAATAAATGTTGGTTATGTGTTTTTTGAAACTGCTGTATTAAATTGGAATTAATCTTATACTAGTGGTAGGCTAGCAGCTTTACTAAATAACCATAATAGACTATAATATAGCCTACTATTAAATGAATTACTATATGCTATACTAGCATTATATGATTAATATATTAATTATAGTTGCATTATACAACATGGTTCCCTTGTTCTATTTTACATTTCTACAGTAATCTTGTAAAGTGTGTCATGGGTTTTGTGAGTATTGTTGTACTGCTGGGTGGCAGTGGTTCGCCTGTCTGGGCTATTTTTCCCGTCTCAGTCTGTCCCTGTTAATAAGATATTGCCTAAATATGATCTTACCTTGATAAATTATTACGATGATAATGAGATTGTCTTCTCTCCAGTCAGGTTTCACAGACAGGCCACAAACCATTCCTTGACTGTATGAGGTGCAATTATTATAACAAATTTTGATATTATACATATAAGAGCTGACAGCCTTGCCAACGTAGTAGGTAGATAGTAGCTTGACTCACTGATTGTAGACTTTTGGTGTAAGTCTGCCAATTGGTCGCCTATTTCAGGTGTCATGCTCCTCCCTTCCAGTATATACGTGTAACTGTCTTTAAAAATCCCTGTCGCTAAAAACAACGAAAAACAAACCTCCAATCTAGCAACTTACATGCTGAAAATGGCAACGTAACTCTTCACTAACGTTATGAGCCTAAACAAGGTTGAAACTGTTACCTTTTCTTCTGTGGGAATTTTGCCACTTTAATGCAAAGGCTCACCTCCCCATGTGCAAAACAAGTTCCCCACAACACTATTTTGGAGGGGCAATGTTGCGGCATCCAGGGCTTGGCGCTGCCCAAGACAGTTGTTATTGGTGTAAAGAAAAACGGCACTTTTTCCACTATGAGTAGTGCAGCCAAACCTTTCTCCTCTCACAGTGTTTGTGAGATATCCGAGACTAAGTAGATCTGGGTCTTTCTGGGCCAAAGTGCCGTACAGTGTGTGCAACATTGAAGTGGGAGGCTGTTGCTCTGTAGAAGTCTTTGTAGCCAACTTTTGCTAGCCACAAAACATCTTGCCTACATCACTCACTAAAGAGTAAATGTCCAGACCTGTATTTTTATCATGTGATGTTTTTTCCACATTGAGTACTGTCAAATTCACGCTGAAAGCCGAGTGTCTAGCTCAAAACTAACTTTGTTCCTCCCACCTCTAGCTAGCCGTACTCTGCTAAAGGCAACTAACTCTTCTGTTTTGTCCAGTACATGATTCTTCTTGGATCAATGTCAGTGTCTCACGGGTTTCTCTGTTGAATTTTCCTCCGCACACTCAGAGTCTGAGTCTGAGAGGACAGCTGCTCAAGTGCACTCTCCACTGTGTTATGATAAATTCATTCACTTGCTTTGAATGCAACTCCCATGTTTACTTCCAATGTAGCTACTACTACTATAATAACACACTTGTATGATTTTGGCCAGATAATTATGATATTGATTAAAGGTATTGAAATACTGAGCCCTGAAATTTATCCAACCTGTATTTGGGGGCTGACCTTTATTAGTTTGTGTCGACTATGCCTCCGGACCATTATGAGAGGCCCGGCTTTTACCAGTTTTCTGGTAGATAGCTTCATATGTATTTTAAATATGTATACTTTTGCAGGTGCTTGTGCCACCCTTTCAAATGAATTGAATTAAAAATGATCTTAACTGAAATCATCTTCCTTTCTCTTAAAATAATAAACAGAATATATTTTGTATGTTTGTCATGGCCTTATGGCAAAAAAAAAAAAATTAATTCTCTTAAAACTAAAATCCTTGCTGTATTTTGAAGTCTTATCAGAAGATAAAATTCAGACATGCTCCAACCAAATGATATTGTCTGGCCATGAACTTTTTCTAATAACTTATTTCCGAAGCTGTTGCTGTAGCTGTAGCTCATGTTGTACTGACATTGTGTCCCGTTCAGTCCCCGTTGAGTTGTTTTGTTTGTCTCGCAATATTAAACAGATCAAGAGAGGCTTGACATCATTGTTTTTGTCATGAGAGACAAACCAATTTCGGACGGTTTTTGATCATAGGAATACATTTACATCACTCCTATATAGATCTCACAGGTAGCTGCATATTGATACTAGCAGATTTAAGACGGATTCATAATGAAGTCGAGCCATCACCTGTTGACTGCGGCGGAAGCTGACTGAAAGAAAGACTTGAAAGCATTTGTACCTCAAAGGGATGGCAGCCACTAATGATAGGATTGGTTTCGGCACAGCACGTTGGCCACATTTCCCTCAAAGCCTTGTGTGACAGCTCCTTAATTGGACTGCTCCGTTCCCTCAGTGCTGTAAAATTACACTAGCCAGTATTGTTTGGCTGTTATGGTCTAATTATTCCACAATATACTGTAATAAAATCAAGCAAGACAAAGTTATTTTCAAGGAATTCTGTATGTCTATTTATGAATACAGGCAATTTTCATGTTCATTCCGACCTTGATATCCCTCCCCAAGACTTAAATCATTTCGCTCCCTAATCAAGTGCTAACTGAGCGCTCATGCATGCAAGAGAATGAGAAAATTAGACTCATTGGTGTTACTGTTAAAGCAATGTTTTGTGCCTCCATCAGAGGACAATTACTAAAACCATGTCCAATTACCTTTGTGTGTTGTTTGTCATTCTTTAAATCAATAGCAAAAAGGATTTTGCTGTAGTTGTGAGAATATAATCTCATCATCATCCAGACTGTGTGAGTACATCGCAAATGGGGCTCCATGAGACATATCCTTGACCATGATAATGTTGCAGTCTCTCTCCCTGTATTACTTGTTGCTCTTGCCCCCCTCGAACAGACAGAGTAAAAAGACCCCTGTGAACCAATGTTTATATCAGTCAGATGAGAGGAAATTGCGTGTGTGTGTGAGCGTGTGTCTCTCCTCTAGCCTGCGGCTGCAGATTAGCCATGAGAGCCAGAGGATCGCCCCCGTTCTCTGACAAATGAGAAAAGCCACAGTGGCCATGGCCAAAGTGACAGGCCAAATGGAAGCAATTCCTCCCGAGGCAGCGGAGAGCAGCTGTGACCCGGGCCTGCTATGCCACTCTACACAGGACCTTGTGTGTGTGTGTGTGTGTGTGTGTGTGTGTGTGTGTGTGTGTGTGTGTGTGTGTGTGTGTGTGTGTGTGTGT
>JBBPCS010000374.1:10514418-10526498 GCA_037974645.1 Hollardia meadi | reverse complement strand
GTGTGTGTGTGTGTGTGTGTGTGTGTGTGTGTGTGTGTGTGTGTGTGTGTGTGTGTGTGTGTGTGTGTGTCCAAATAATGCTGGGGGGTATACATTTAGCTCTAATGCTGGAACAGAGCATTAGAGCACTGTAAATATCACAGTTTGCTAATTTTTGTAACACCAAAAGACCTTCCTTTCACATCTGAAGCATCTGATTTTACCTTTCCATATGATAGACTAAGATTCATTTTTTCCACCAAATTCAAATCACATTTTTACCTGGAGTCCATTGAGAGGCAGCAATATTGTCTAGGTGCATCAGGAAGGTCACAAATTTGAATTCTGGAAAGTCTGAGGGGAAAATTAATGACTCTCTATAGTATCTGCCAGATTCACAGTCTAACATGCTGCAAACGAAGGATAAAGCTAAAGTACTTGAAGATGACCATGCAGCCAAAATTAAATTAAATTTACAATAATCTTTGCTGAAGAAAGCTTAATTTAACATATAAATATCACTTTTAGTAGTTGTAGTAATAAAACATATACTGTATCCAGCCATGCAGATAGCTACTTTCTATTGAAGAAATAGTCCTGATGAAAACTGTTGACAGAAAATATGTTGCTGTAGACATTTTTTCAATGTAATTTGCAAGGGCACAAGCGAAATTTACTTCCACTGTGCCCCAGTGGAGGCATAAATTGGAAGAACAGATATATTGAAACTTAGGCAAATAAAATCTAACTGGCTAGATACCAGTAGAGGTAAGTGTGCGTTTTCTTGTAGTTTCTGCACACCCACGCAGGTGTTTTCAATTATTCTGTCTGATTAGAGCTCCTCAGGCTGAAGGTGAGAAGAGGTTTACTGGAAATTACATCATACCAAATGTAGCTAAAATAAGGCTTAAGTTATCGGTTTTCCCCGCACTAATAGGTGCTACAGAGCTAACAGATCAACACAGCCCAAAATGTCTGCTGTGAAAAAGTTAATGGTAAAAGTTTGTTTCAAAACAGCTTGAAAAGTAAGCTTGAATTTGGTAACCCTTGCCGTGCATGTAGGCTAGCTGCCACCTCAGAAGCTAGCCTTCCCTGAACTCCTCGATAAATTGCCCCAGGCTAATATTTGGCTAGCGTGATGCATGGCAGAGCACTCAAGACAAGTTTGGTTTCATAGGAGTGGTGTAAAGTGCAAGTCAGTCAGTCAGTCTTGAAGTTGGAAAAGAAATGTCTTCAGAAATGATGTGCTACTGTCGTTCATGGTGTTCACTTTGGCTGCCGCCGCTGTCAGCTCCTCTTTTGCACTCTCTCAGACACTCACAGAGAAACTTTCCACTCGACCGTTGTGCAACAAGGTAATATCCTCTCTTGTCCCTCCTGACGGAGCGTTTTTTTTTGTTTTTTTTTACAGCAGGGTGGCTCATGTTTGCCAATGAGCCACCGTAGCTAGCTAAACGGCTTTACGCCACAGAGACACTACAGGGACGCCTCATTAACAACAGCTCACACACACACACACACACACACATGTAAATCTAATCTCACAAGCTAATATACAGTTAAATATGGTCTCACATGAAGACATGCACGCAAATTCTCAACACGTTTAATAGCATGACAGCAGTCGGTAGCCCACATTCACAGAAGTACTGTATGTTAGTTGTGCAATGCTGTTGCTACATTTTCATGCTATCGGTCTCATCAAGTATTTACCGCCTATTCTTTGGAGAGGATGAATAGTAAATTGCTTCTATTATTAAGGCGACAGTGTCTCTGTTTTAGCTTTGGAGGACTATTATCTATCTCCTGTCTTTCTTTTTTTTTCTCCCACCAGACGAGCATGGAGGTAGGGGAAGGAGAGGGGGGAGTAGTGGCTCTTCTGCCAGAGTGTGTTGTGTCTTATTTTGTCCCCCGACACACACACGCACACTCAGTGTCTCTTTTTTTATTTATTGGTATCCAGTATGTGTCGTCCCAGCCTCGCCTGAATAAGCAATGAAAGCTGTGGGGCCACTGGTTCCTACTCATTTTCATAATCTGGTGTACAGAGACGGAGAGGAAGAGGGAGGGACGGAGTGAGAAGGCCAGAGAGGAGAGTCTCTCCTCTCTCCGTCCTCTTTTTTTTTTCTCTCAGTGAAGACGCACTCGCTCGCTGTCCCTGCCAGGCAGGAGGACGGCAGGAGAAAAGAAAATGGCTTCTCTTCACGCTGGAGCCGGAGCTTTTTCCTCACTCTGTTCCTCCCTCGCTGTGTTTTTCAAATCTAAAATGAAGGCGCAGTTCATGTGTCTTTAAAGGCTAATAGACTGTTTTCAATAGCTGATGTTCATTGTCTTATACTGACTTTGGTTAGCACAGCCTTTTCTGGTTTAAAGTGTTCATATTACTTCTGTATTACATTTTATTCTGCTGTCACTACCATTGGTTGAAAGGTAGTAATTACAATATTTCTAACAGTTTACATTACACATATTTCACCCTATGTATCCTGATATTGATAACTTGCTTGCTGTCCCGATTCTGCCCACATTGACGTCAGATTGCTGTATGCAGATTACGCACAGACTTGTTAACATAAATAAAAATATATACCAGGTCGAGGAAGGCGATGCTGCTGCATGGGCTGGACTTATTTTTCCTTTGTTGGGTGAAGACACATCTGTAGCTTTTTGGTCTCCACCAACTGAGGCCAATATCTTTCTTTATAGCTTCTTAATGCGCCACTACGTTGCCATTACAGACCAGCTAGTTGATAATTTTATCTCTCTTTGGTGCTGGGCAGGTAACATGTATATCCTCAGTGAGTTATTTGCGGGCCATAAAACCAAAACAATGACAAAGACATTAAAAGCTCTGTTGTGATGTGTTTTAGCTTCGATCGTCAGTTAGTCGTCTGACCCTTAATGGTCGTAACGATTGCCAGCTTACTGGTGAATTGTATTGAAATGCCTCAACCATCTTATTTATTCATGTATGCACCAGCTTGTGTTTCATTAATGCTGTTGTTTACTCTCATGGCCAGGGGTGGAAAATGATAAAGATCTCTAAAGAGAGCGCAACTTCTCTTTGCACACACACTTGTTTTCCCTCTCCCTAAAACTTTATCTCTTGATTTATCTATCCATCTCTAATTCTTTCATTCCCTCCATGGTGTCCTCCTGTTTTTTTCTGTCTCTGTTTCTTTATCACACTTTTTTTCTCTCCTTTTTCTCTCCTTCTCTCCTCCTTACACTGTTTTATCCACCTTTCTTACATTCTCATTGCAATCTATCTAGATCCTCTCCATTCTGCCCCTCCCTGGGAGACCACAGAGGCAATAACCAGAGCTGTGAGAGGGTCAGTCTGTGTAACCTGCAGGTTTGTGTGAGTGTGCACACTATAATGTATGAAACAAGACCTCCCACCAAACCACAAAAGCCAAGGCTTTAAAAATGGTCTTGTTCTTCACATGTATTTCTATGTATAGAAAAGGGTTGTTAGATGCATGGAGCACAAGGCCGTAACTGAAAGAGGTCTATGCTTCATAATTTTCTCAGTTGATAAAACCAAACTGCTAAAATAACCCAAAATCAGGTCTGAATAGGTTTCACCCTTTTCAGGATAAAAAAAAAAATTAACTCAAGTCACCAAAAACTGTCCATGCAAATTAAAACAGAAGGATTAAGAGAAAATGGTTTAGAGGTTTTCAAACACCTGCATTCATGCTGCCTTGAACTCCATTTAAAGTCTCAGTATTAAAACAGTAATGGTATGTAGAATTGGTATTCGCTTGAGTGTGGAAGGGGGTTTGGGGAAAAACAGGCGGAAATTGAAAATGAATGTGAACTGCATGATAGTCTGCCTCCTTCCTCTCTCCTATTGTTCCCTGTTCTTTCTCCTGCCTCCCTTCCCATGTCACCATCTCTCTTCCTCCCCTCTCTTTCCTCCCCTCTTTCTCCCTCTCTCCAGAGGGATTTGACTCTAACTGGCCTTGGCGCCCGTAATGAAACCAAATCTATTTAAAGCCAAAAGCGATGCAAGTTTTAATTTCCTATTCCAGACTTAACCTTTTTGGCTGCGCTGCATTTTCACATCCACTTAATAACTTTTTACCCTCCACGCCCCCCACTCCTCCTCTCCCCCTCTTTCATTCTCCCCATCACTCTCACTCTCTGTCGCTTCCTCTCCTCTATCAACTCCCCCTCTCCCCCCCAATTCTCCTCTTCCCACCCGTACAACCCTCAATCCCCCATTGCTCTCAGTGGCAAGGCACAGGCTGCCTCTTCAAGGGCAATATCTGTCAAATGATTCCCCTGTGAAATTAAGACAGAGGCCATGAGAGAGGGGGGAGGGGGGGTAAGGAAGAGGTAGAGGGCTATGGGATGGGGGGGGGGGGGGGGTGTAAAGAGGTTATACAGTCAGGTGGAACCTCTCCTCTCCTTTCCTCTCACCAAACTCAATCTCATCTGACAGGAAAAAAAAGAAGCTGTTTAAAGATGGATCTGGCAGCGAGTCTCTTTGTCGCATTTTTACATACAAAAATAAGACTGGGACTATCCGGGAAATGAAAGGCTTGGGAAGCAAGAAAGGCAGACAGAGAGGGAGATGGAAAACTCCTTAAAAAAAGAAAAAAAAGAAGAGATTTTTGTCTTTTAATGACCATGGACTCATGCTGTGTGAGGATGCCTTTTTTGTGATGTGCGGGGTCGTGTTTCCACAGAATGGTTGAATGGAAACAGATCTTGTTAAGTGATTTACTATGAGCGTCCTATAATCCCCATGCCCAACAAAAATATCCCTTTATCAAAAATTTGAATGCATGCTATACAAATTTGACAACAAAAAGTCCCTCTGAATAACATAAAATATCCACAAAACCTCACACACACCTCCATATTAGAGGAATAGTGTGATGTGTTGTAACAAGCCGCGTGAGTCACATTGTGAAACAATCAGAAATGTTGACTGATCCTGAACGCACCCCTCTTCTGTTGTGAAGAGTTTGATCACATGCTCTTCTGTGCTCACAGCAAGCACAGCGCCATCTCCTGCCCGACTCCAGTATTACATCCAGGGAACAAAAGGCACTTTTTTTCAGACCACTGAAAACTATCTCTGCACTTCACCACAGCAGCTCGGGTGAAAGCAGACATGTTTCCCTTACTGCTCTCAAATAAAGTTGTAGGTTCTTTTTTTACACCTGCTTTGCATTTATACACATAATACATAAGGCACACCTAATTATTCCATATCTCAATTATCAGAGCGGATAGCCTCACGGCACACCTTGAGAGCTTAAATTTATAGCTCTATTCTATAAATGTCTGAAATGAAATTAACTTTTTACAAGGCGTCATCTGTGGCTTTTAAGTGGTGAACACATACACACACACACACACACATACTTACAACTCATAATGAGAAGCCATTATTAGGCCGTGATTGGAGCCAGGGTACCGATATTAAAAGTGGCAGGAGAGGCAATATCACCTCAGTGTCTAATATGCTAGTAGATATGTCATGTATTTTAAGACAGCTGCTCCGCTATTTATAATTAATATCAATTTAGTCTCAGCAAAAATTGGAAGACAGCTAACAGAGGGATCTTGTTCTATTAAGTGCAGATTCGGAATCAATGTCAAAGTGACATTTTGCCGATTTTGAGTGGGTGGTCCAGACTCTACAGGGCTTATTTAAACACCACAAAGCCCATATGGTGTTGTGTGTTTTGCAGGGAACACGATTCCCCTTTGATTCCGCATGAAAATAAGTGCAGTACAAACAAAAAAGAAATGAAGTTGGCCTCTAAAGACACATGAATAAAAATAATCTGTCTTTATTCTCATGCCTCACGGTCATAAATCACTCCTTCCCAAATGACAGCCTCATACAGGGCGTATCAGTGTGGCAAATGGCTGTATCTTATAATAGCAATGTAGCACATAGCAATATTATCTGCTGTGGAGTTTGTAGTGCATGTGTCTCAGCGCTGTGCCCCGAAGCGCTAGCCAGATTACAGTGGCCCAGCGACAGTCTTATAATAAGAATCGCCCATTAAATCATATCAGCGCTGCTTTTTATAGGCCAACACCTCAGCTACGACACTATGAAACTGTCTATCACACAAAAAATGTACGTGTCTGCATGTGTGTGTGTGTGTGTGGCAGAGATAGTGTGTGAGCGAAGGAGACTGTCTGGGAGGAGACGCGTGTGTGTTTTACCAAACGTTGCTGGCGTTTGAGCTGCTCGCCACAGCATCTGACAGCGTTTCATCTTCTCCTTTTATTAGATCAGCCTCGCGCCGCTGTCACCTCTCCTTTCCCTGTGCTTACATCACACACGCCTTCGCGCACACACAGGCCGGGTGACCGTTGGCTCACAAGCTCCATGAGGACGTTCTGGTTGGGTAGCTGGTCTTTGTTCCGTCAGACCAGGCAGGGAGAGGGCATCCAGGACGACCGTTCCATCTCATATCACAGTGTGAATATGCAAACCAGTTGGATGACTAATATTCATTGATGGTATTAAGACGCCCTCTTTAGATTGTGTTTGATGTTCAGCTGTCACATGCCAAAACTCTGTCTCCTTCATTCTTATCACTGGAGATTGGAAATGCCAAGGTCTTCAGGTTATGTTGTATGAATTTGTTAAATTATTTATTATGAAAATATAGAATTAGAAATTTCAAGTCTGGCACATATTTAAGATTAGAATAACCTTAATTGAGCACAAAAAAACAATACGACCATAGCAGTTAATTGTCAGTGTTGCACATGTTTAATCCTTTAGACCTCTTTTGGGGACTTTCAGTGCAGGAGATCAGTAGATCTGAATATCTGTTTTTGGTTTGACAAACTTTCCCGTCACACACTGTGCTGTAAGTAGTTTTCTGTCTGTCATCACTGCGGCTTCCCAAGCAGAGCTGTCATGTCACATTTGTCATCTCTGATGGATGACGTCGGTGCCTAGCAAGGAAGAGTTAAGGAACCGATCCCACAGAAGACACAGAGCAACTCAAATTCTTTTGGACAAAGTAGATTGACGTGTTTTTGTTCCCCGCACTTTTTTTTTTTTTTGCCGCCTTCTGAGGGACGACGTTCTGTTCGGTTGCATGTTTGACGCGACTTGCTCGATCGCGGCAGTGACATTAATTCAAAGCGTGTATGTGTGTGTTCCTTCTTTTTTTTTTGTGCTGACAGCTTTGTGATTTCTTTCCATATCCTCAAATTTTCTGATTTGCTTGTGTTGTCACTTTTCATGACATTTCTCCATGTCTCACTTACTTATTTCTTTAAAATGTACAATCTGGATTGTGCTGCGAATTACTGTACAGCACTTGCAACGGAAAAGCAATGTAGAATTGTGTTATTTTGCAAATCATATCTGAGTGCATTCTTTAATTGTCTGTAATTGTTAAGATGCTGCTGAAAGCACACTTGAATATCTATCACTCTTTGAAGTCATGTGGCTCCCTAAAATAATCAGTTGATGATACATTTCCCAAATGCAGCCAACAGAAACAAATGATCCACACAGTGGGATTTAATTGAAATGCATAATTGCATTGTTATTCACACTCGTTTTCATGCTAATGCAGCACTCCATACATATGCCTTTCCTGTCATTTACACAGACACACCCACACTACACGTTAATACTGTGCACACACAGATATGCAGACAAAATCAACTGATAGACAAGAGGAGAAGCAGAAACTCACACATCAATTTCTGACGCTGAAACACGGCGCACATACAAAGTAATGTTGCGTACGCACGTAGATGAACACACACACACACACACACACACAGCATCCCAAGGCCTCTCCACATCTCGGTTAATCCAAGCCGTCAGTCAGTGCTTCGGGGGTCTGGATGCTGCCGTTTGATGGTAATTGCAAAAACCGGAGGCGGATGAAGGGGAGCCAGGGATGTCGATAGACAGGTGGAGGGATGGAGGGATGGATTCCTCCTGCCTACCCACAAGTCCCTGCTCAGCACGCTGTGTGACTTTGTGTCAGCACTTTGTCTTGTGCATAGCTAATGACGGCTCGAGTCTGCCGCCGCTGCTCTCGTTCGATCTCTCTGTCTCTCTGTCCTCCGGTCTTTCGGCTGAATCCCCGACAAATGAGATTTTGCCTGAGGTGGATGGAAGGATGGTTCGTGGAGTGAGGCCTCTGCCTGCTTGTCTGTTTTTCAAGAAATTTCACAAGCCATGAAGGGCCCGGAGGTTTTTCACCCCCTAACCTCCCCCCATTCTGCTCCTCTTGCCCCTTTCTGTAGTGTCCTCTCCCTTCACTCTGTCTTCTCATTAAAGATGGAGGCCATAATAACTCACAGTGAGTTGTTTTAATGAAGAAACAGGGGGGAATGGTAGGGAGGGAAAGGGAAGAGGGAAATCGGGGAGGAGGAGGAGGAAAGGGCAAGGGCATCCAGGCAGACTGAGCAGCAAGAAATGGGTTTGAAATGAAAAAAAAAAAAAAAAAATACAACAGCTTCTCCAATTAAGGAGAAGTTTTTTTTGTTTTGTTTTGTTTCTTTGGTCATGGACAGTCAGTCACACTTGCTTTTGTTGAGTGTGTGATGAATTACACCCCTCCACTCCTTCTCCTCTGCCTTTGTTGTGGTGAAGCTCCAGCCGTTTGTACCTCCTACAATATCTTGCGCTGTGAATTCTCCATGCCTGTTTACCAACCAGGGTTCTTTTGAACTGGCATAGAGAAATGGCTTTTTGAAGAGTCTCTTTGATGGTGAGCCCAATTTGTTTTCACCGCTAAAAAGTTTGTTTGAACGCTCTGAAATGTGGGCTGACGTCAACGGCGGGGCTCGTCCTGAGAGGCCTGCTGCCTTCCTGTGCGACTCTTTCGCCGCGTGAGCGCGCGTATGCGTGCGGCGTGTAACCAAGCCTGTATGATGCGATTAACCTGAATGTGGGAAACGCATGCAACGTCTGTGATTGACTGTCTGTTTGTCGAAGTAAATATAAATCCATTTAAACAAATGTGTGGAATCAGGATGTAATATTTAAACATAAAGATTTGTTTTATTTATACTGTTTGTAGTGACTTTTTTTTTTGTCTATTATACTTCTTTGCTGGGAGGTCAGAGGTCAGGGTCAGCTCCAGATGGCATTGCAAACTTTTTCTGTGGATAGTAGGTAACAAATGTATTAAAAAAAATTGCTGCAAGCTGCCAGTTGGTGGAATTTCTCCTAACTATTCGTCATAAATATTAAAACATTGATATAAAAATATTAGAAGTTGCCTAAAGGATGAATGAAACAAATAGAACAATTAAAACTTTTATATGTACTTTTAAATGTAACATACTAGGTAGTTTTGCCAAAGCTGAACCAGTGTTGGAGTGGACATGTAGCCTCCAGTATACATGCATGTTCTGTATGTATGTATTGTGTATGAGGTGTGTGTATTTTACAGATTTTACAGAAATCTTATGAGACACAGGAAAGGATTATTAGTGTCATACGGTGGCAGTTAGAAATAGAAATTATTAAATAGTAAGTAGCTCTTTGTGGCTTGTAAACATAGCAAAAGTCAATGACGTTGGATCCTTTTATTATTTGTAATAATTTCAGTTTTCACTTCTTTTAATCTCGTATGAATTTGCCATGTGTGTTATTTATATGTCTTTCCCAAACACAGGGATCATCTGATAGGTGCTTTCAGGTTCCATATGGGTCAGCACCTCTGTAATCATCTAAAAACTTAACAAGCAGACCCATTTCATTAAAGAAATTTAGGAGAAATTTAGTCACAGACTTTGTTATTAATCTATGCAAGGACGCAAGGATTAAATTCACTAAATCATGGTGATTATGGCGTTGATACTTAATTCAAATACAATCAGAATGCAACAAATGAGTGTGCAGAAGGTAAGCTGAGAGCTAACAGGCGGTTCTGATTTTCTGCTTGCTCCAGCTGAAAGACAGATTGAGAGTCAGGTAATAATTTATAGCAAAGTAACTCTCAAGATACACAGATATCTCAGAATTCCACCAATCACATTATCGATCAGCGGCTTATGGATTGCCGAGGCAGATGTGCTGATGGGCAGCATGTCTAATAGAGGAAGAGTTTTGCATCGTACCGATCAAACCAGACCCCCACTTGCCTCCCCTCCCTTCTTTTGATCAGAGTCGTTTTGACAGTGATGCATAAGTCTCTGCAGCACAGGGCTGGCTGGCTGGCAGGAAATGCCACAGATCCCCCGAGAATAGAGGAATGGGGGATTAAATAGAGAAAGACATCCCTTTTTTAAAAAAAGGAGTAAAAAGGAAATCAATGTTTCCTCCCCCTGTGGACGGGAAGAGCTTTTTAAAGATGCTGCCACTCTTGTGTTTTCTGTATTCTTCTCCCTTTAACAGAGGCTTTTTTGTGTGTGTTTAAACACTGTTTTGTCTCAGGTTAGTCTGGCCTGCAATAGATCGAAGACCTGTGGAGGTTAAATCACAACAAATCATCACTCCCATCCCCTCTGCTGTCCTTGTCTCGCTCCCCATCCCCTCCTTCCAAGCTCTGACTTCCTTTCTTTATTTCTTGCCACTTCTATCAAGGAGAAGTGAATGGCACACGTTTCATCTCTCCAAAGCGACGTTGGGCCTGAAACAGCACAGAGGCAGAGCTGGCTAACATTGAACTGGATTGGGTAGAATAAATACAAAGGCAAGAGGGAAAAAAAAGCAGCTGGGGAAACACAAAAGGATGGAGCTGCAGATGGGAACTAACCTTGCTCGGGTTTCTCTGATGTTCCTTTACACACACGCACACACATATCTCCACTGCACCCATTACTGTCAACCCTTCGTTCTCTCTCTTTCTCTCTCAAGTCATCCTTTTATTTGTCATGTTCAGAGGACAGCACCAAAGCAGGAATGGGAGGTTACAGTGTATTAAAGGAAATGTTGTTCCACAAAAATGGTCATTCCCCTTTCAGCAGGAAATGCCGAGGCTATGCAGCAACAGCACTTCAAAGCTGCCCAGAAAACTTCCCATGAAACGACTTTGATTTTCTGCATCTAAAGGGGACAAGCTGGGGATTTTCCCCCTGGTGTCTCGCCACAGTCTTTCTCTCGTTGTTCTTGGCTGTTCTTAACGTTGTGCTTTCTTGCTATATAAAAAGGAGTATGAATTTAATAGCTCTCATATAGGGATAGCAAACAGGCCAAAAACATGTTGCTGCATTGTGTTGCACATGAAGAATTCATTGCCACGTTAACCGCTTTGGCATATCCACAGACAGAATTGCTGGCATGGAAATCAAATTCACTATTGACATCACTGATCTTGAACCCTTAAATCTGGCTTATAAAAGCAGCAACACTGAAGAGGATGTCATTATTCGTGTTTTTCTTTTTAAATGGCGAGCAATTAACATTTGATAACATTTAAGAATAAATGGCATCCTGGAATTAAACCCGTCATTCATGTATCACTTTTTACGCTATTAAAAAGCCCCTGACTGACCCATTTTGATGAAAGATATTACATAGAAATAATGTGTTGGAGGCAAATAGACTGAGGGAAGCGGTATGTGCAAATTAGTGAGGAGAAGGGGAAGCAGAGAGGGAGAGGACAGGCAGTAATACTGAGAACCAGAGAGAACTTCAACTGGTTGTTTGGAAGTGTTAGTTTGAAGTGAAGAGGTTGCAGTCGGGTGGACTGTCGCCCTGACACACACACACACACAACCCCCTCCCCCCACACGCTCCTCCAATGGCCCTGTCGTTGTGCCAGGGCGGGTGATTACCGACGCTCTCCCCCAATTATGGGCTGATTATTCCGCCGCGCTCTAATTGACTGGGGAGATATGCAAATGGCTGTCATTTGGGATGATAAAGGATGCGGGTGCTGGATGCCCCCTGCATTATTTAGCCTCGGCTGTACGCAGCGTGAAGGATGTGGCGTGCGCTTTAATTGCTGAGGAGAGAGAGGTTAAGCTGAACGAGCAGCTGAATTAGAAATGAGGAATTTGGGCCCTTTATTTATTTCTTTATTTTTGCTCCTCTCCTTCCAACTCTCTCTCTCTCTGTGTCTCTCTCTCTCTCTCTCTCTCTCTCTCTCTCACACACACACACACACACACACACACACACACACACACACACA
>JBBPCS010000374.1:10471227-10482421 GCA_037974645.1 Hollardia meadi | reverse complement strand
GTGTGTGTGTGTGTGTGTGTGTGTGTGTGTGTGTGTGTGTGTGTGTGTGTGTGTGTGTGTGTGTGTGTGTGCGCGTTCCCTCGGCTCAGTCTCATGGAACAGCGATTACCTCCAGCTTTGGGGCCCTGAACAGAGAATACGCCCCCCATCGGTCCACCAGGGAGCCACACACACACACACACACACACACACACACACACACACACACTACTCCGGCTTCTTCCTGCCTTAATTTACCTCCCTCCTTCTCTCTTTCCCTCCACCTCCCTTCCTCTTTTCTTCCTCCATTTCCATATCACCGTGCCTCCTCTCTCCCCTGCTTTCTCTCTCTTCCTTCACTCCTTTTTTCTCTCTTTGCCGCAACAGGATGTTTTGAGTTTTTTTCCACGGCACAGAGGTGCCTGAGAGCAAGATGAATGCGCTGTGCTGTTTTTGTTTTTTTGTTTTTTTTTTCCCCCGATAGCGGCACATGCATATATTAAGTGTGATTAAACGCTGTGCAATGCCTCCATCAAGTGCTTTCTAATGGGCTTTTTTATGACATGAATTAGTTATAATGGGAGAGCGCCACAGCCGAAAAGCTCTAACCACTGTTGTTGTTGTTGATTTGGACATTTCACCGTACACTTGAGAGTTTCTGCTTATATTTGTTAAGGTGGGTGAGGGGCGTCTCTACAGTATGGATAAATGAGGTTTGCGGGCATTGGCAGAATAGACTTTTACTTGATAGGGAAGGTGCAATGATGAAAAGGTAAATTTATTTCTGTGTCTTGACTCACACAAGGCTTTTTAAGGAACACGTAGGCAGCGACGAAGGAGTCTATATTTCCCCCATTATAGGGAAATGGGGCCAGATAAGCGTGGATTTGGTGTGAGCTTGTTTCTTTGCCATGGAGCTCCCCTGTGCACCTCGGCCCCCATAGAGGGATTACATATGTATCATCAGCCATGCTCTATGACTAATTACATCTGTGAGATGAGATTATGGGGAGGTTTACTAAGCCAATCCCTCCTCTTAGGCTATGTGTATCGGTTCCAACATGAGGTATTACACTGTGTGTCTGCGTGAGTGTGTGAAAGAGAGAAAGATGCCAGTTAGTAGGGAATTGACTGACATAAATCCGGTTAACGTTTTTCTTTTCGTTTACATAAAACATTGTTGCATTTTGAGCCAAATACTCCTTGTGGTCCTCCTCCTCCTCCTTGTGGTCTGTCGTCGCCCAGCATTGACTTGCTTGGTTGTCTGGCCCACGTCTCGTTTCCCCCCTTCCTGTCTTCTTTTCTAATTTAGTTTCATGCGTTCTCAGTCTTACACCTTTCCTCTCCTCTTCTTTCAATCTTTTAGGTCTCTTCACCTCATGTTTTTTTTTCTCTCTCTGTCTGCCTCCCCCTTTCTCCCAATCTTCTTTTATATGGTTGTCCAGGAGATAATCTTGAGCCCAGCAGGAGATGGACCAAATTGTTCCAAACACGGTGTTCCCTTTCAGCCACCATGTCACTGGCTTCGGCCTGCCTGGCCTGCAATGATAGACGCTGCCTTTAATCAAACACACACACTTTCTCTCTCTCTTGCACACGCACACATGGATGGCAAACATTCAGCAGGTTGCAGATAAGCCCCTCTGATGTCACTTGCAACACCATGTGATGAGCCACCTGAGAGAGGGAGAGAGGGGAGGCTGGGGGAGGGAGATTGAGCAGGATTGATTTCTGCTGTCACCATGGAAACAAATAACATGATCCTCTCCAAAAGCACACCTTAATTAGTTAAATTATGACTTGTGGGAGAGGGCAGAAGAGGGGGAGAAAATGGTGGTGGTGGGGGGGGGGGGGGGTGTAGAAGAGAACAGCAGAGAAGAGAAGATAGAAGAGTTTTTATTTTCTGATGCTGCATGCTCAACTTCAGTCTTTTGCAAGAGCCGTGTGTTTGATCAGGGGTATTTTGTGCACTGTGCTTTTAATGTGACTTTCAGATTCCATGCTACTTGGTTTTAATGACAACAATAAAGGAGCATGGCGGTGACACGCCGCCAAATATCATCTGTGCACGATTGTGTGACATCTGTTCCTCACTGTGACCTACTTGTCTCTCCACAGCCTGTCACTACATCAGGAATCTGAACTGGATTCATCTCTACCAGTTCTGTTTTTCATCTTTGTCCTCTTTCTGTGCTAGGCATGCAAGCTATCAAGGCCCTGGCATAAGCCAGGTGAGCACCATGGCTACCACTGTCCCCTACAGCCAGCCAATGGGAAACAACAGCTCAGACATGGGCAACGGGCAAGGTCCAGCCTACAATATGCCACCTTCAGGTATACGAGTTAATGCGAACCAGCAGAAGTTATCATAATGGTCTTTATTGTCTTAAGGTGTGAATGCTTTGGTAGAGGCATACAGTGAGAGCAAGCACTGACATTAGCAATATAAATGTCATGTAAACCACCCATAACTTTGAAAAACACATCTGACAAGGCAGAGAACTGTAAAATAAAAAACTGTAATTTTCCTTCATAGCTAAGCCCATTCCCATTCACATGCTGTGTGTGTGCATAAACTGTCAGCATCCTACAGTCCTCTATCAACAGATATACAAAGGTGTAAACTAAAGATATGACCTCCATCTCCAATGGCTTATCTTGCAGTGCAATGTACAAATAACCTGTTGATAAGGAAAGCGCAGCCCTCCAGGTTAATGTAAAACTAAGCTGTATGTGTTTATGTTGAATTGAAAGGATTGTTCCCATTGAAAGTGAGAGAGAGAGGACTGGAAAGGGGGGGGGGTAGTAAAATAAATCTAGAGAGCTCTGTGAGACACATGGTTACTTTCTCAGAGTTCTTTCTTGCGAGAGCGAGCCCTCTAGTGAGCAAAGATCAATGTGGTGCATGCCTTCTTCTCTCAGCCCCTCACCCCGCTGCATTGTTGCTAAATGCACCTCGGAGAGCACTGTGGCTCCCAAAATGAAAGGAACCTTTTATTCAAAACCAAATATCAGAATGCGTGACATTTGGAAAACTTCAAACGAATTAGAGCGCCAAGGTTCCTCAAAACTCATCTGGTTTGCCCCTGGGCACAGTAAAAAGCCATTAGTTTTCCCACTGTGCCGCAGCACACAAGGGAAAAATAAAGAGGGGAGCCTTGTATCCAAGGACCCCTTCTTTCTACTAATAAGAAATATGCAGTTGCCGCTATGAAAAGTAGTCTTAAAGGATCTTCACTCTACTTCAATCACAAACCTCATGAAGGTGCACAAATGTCTTTGAAAACAGAAACATGTCTTCTTGTCTGCTCACATTTCTCGAATGCTAACATTCTCGTTGTGTCGCCACTTTGAATGTGTGAGAACATGGCTGATTTCTCACAAACTAAGGATGTGCAGCCAGGTTGAAAGACGCTTTCAGTCTTCTCTTACTATGTATTCCTTAAGCGGCAGTTTTTACATATACATCTTTCACAATCTCGCCTTTGAGATGAGTGATTGGACAGGCTTTCGAGGGGCCTTGAGAGCACAGAAAGAAAGGACATAACAAACTGCCGAAAGACCATTTTATACTGTCTGACTTTTTCTGTGACATTATGCAAGACATTATCCAGCTGCTTTCAGCACATTCAAAGAACGCATTGCTCATTTTCGGGAGTTAAAACGCGCTGAATGGACTGTAATGACTAAACATGCCAAGTCTACCTCTTCATTCTGCTGTAGTGAAAGCACACCTGTTGGGACAAAGCTTTTTTAGAAGAAGAAAAAAAAATCCTAAACTTGCGTTGAGTTCAACATCAGTTCATTAGAGACTATGTTCATTTACCTGCCTGCAGATACTGTAGCTCTAACTAAATGTTTTTTGTTCTCTCAGCTCTTGTTTTGTTTGTGAAAATCAGTGCAGATATTTTTTTAGTAAATGATTTCTGATTCTTGGTGAAGGAGCCATGGGAATGTCGGGAGACGGGATGATGAGCCCAGATGGGAAACCGAAAATGGATGTAAAAGACGACAGTGGCCCCACCAACGAACCCCACAAACCAAAGGTATCCCCGGTGACCTTTTTCCGCTTCCCATCTTTCTTTGCAATTCCCTTTTGCCCTCTGTTTTTTGTTTTGTTTTTTGATCTTGCTCCCTTAATGAAGCAAACCATATCTGATCAGCATATGCTGCCTCAGCACAGTGGGCTGTTTCTCTGTTGTTTTCTCGCCATATTTAATGATTTGTTTAACATTTACCATTCCTAATGTTTTCCTCGCTTTGTTTTTGCCCCCAGCACTTTCTTCTCTTGCTGATGTTTTGGCAGTCTGAGCTGCAAAAAAGAAAAGACACAGAGAGAAATAGAGGGCTCAGTATCTGCTGTACACACATGCGTGTATTCACAGTCAACACAGAAATACAGTGCATACACACGAACACACACAAGCATATTTATTTCTTTTATTTATCATGAAGACAAGAAACTGTACACTGGCCTTTTCAGTCAGACACACACACATACACACACACACACACACCCACACACACACACACATCCCAATACACAATGCTGACTTCTCATTTTGCCCTACAAATGCAGTTCAGCTTGGCTCAGCTCAGCAACAACACAACTCTGCTCTTTGCTCTTTTCTACCCCCTCTCCTTGTTTTGCTTAACAACGCCTGTCACACACACACACACGCACACACACACATACACACACACAAACATGCAGAAACACACTCACACGCCTCCATCGCATCCACTACACGTCTTTTCCCTCCAAATCCCTGTCTTTTCTTTTGCTGATTACGGTAGCAGGGCCTTTTGAATTATTTAAGGCAGTCAGAGCAGCCAGAAAGACCCCCAGTGCTCCCAAAAGAGATGATCTGTCTGCTGAGAGAGAGAGAGAGGAGAAAGAGAGCGGAGAGAGAGAGGGAAAGAGAGAGGGAGAAAGATAAGGTTTTGCTGACATGAGCATTCTGTACTCTCTCTCCCTCTTTCGCAGTCTCTTTAACACACACACACACACACACACTGATGTGAGCTAACAGGGAATGATTTACACAAATTGGAACTTGTATCAAGAGTCACACCTACAGACACAGAGTAATTCATACAGGTCTGCATGCATTTTAAATCACTTGCATGCAAACACATGCATTTATTTATGTAGACTGAGACACAATATCAGTAAGACATGCAAAATCTTTCACCCTCACACACACACACACACACACACACACACACACACTTACAGTACTGTACCTTGGCCATGTGACTCTTTCAGTGGTGGACAGTAACCAAGTACATTTACAGTTAAGAGGATGTTGTACTTGAGTAATTCCATTTTATGCAACACTAAACTTCTACTCCGCTACATTTCACATGGAAAAATTGCACTTTCTACCTGACTACATTTATTTCACAGCTATAGTTATACAAAATATGATTAAGAAATAATTAATGGTGTATTATTACATATTAAACTGCTAGACACAACAAGTGATGCACACACATGAATGCATCAAGAATTAGAATCCTATAATATCATAAACATTACTCTTAAATGGGATACTTTTGCTTTTGGTACTTTATGTATATTTTAATTATTATACTGTTGTACATTTACTTATAAAATAAAATTTTGAATGCTACTTTAACTTAAGCAAAATATCTGAATACTTCTTCTTCCACTACTGATGGCTACACACCCTATATAAATAAATCTAGACACAAACAGTAGTGGAGGTAGTATTCAATTACTTTACTTAAGTAAATCTAGCAAGAGCACAATGTAAAAAATACACATTATTACAGTAAAAGTCCTGCATTCAGAATTTAGTTTAGTTAAAATGCACAAGTATTATCATTAAAATGTGCTCCTTATGAAGTTTTATTATTGTTTGTTATTACTGATGCTTTAAGATGTAAGCAGAATTTTAAAAATTGTAGTTGGTTGAAGTGGAGCGGATTTTATTACTTTACATGCTCTTGCATTTAAAAGAATATGTAAAAATATTTAAACAAATGTAACATTTTGTCAGCTGGTCCAATGTTTCGTGGTCCTATGATGAAAATTTTATAGTAACAAGGTAATTAGTAACCATAACTTTCAAATAAATGTATATTATAGCACAAACACACACATGTTGACTGTTGTTGATGTTTGGGTTGTCTGCTGTTACAAACTTTACCCCTGGCCTCACTGTTGCTGTGTGGACAGTATCAACACACCATTGTGTAACGCTGATATTGAGGAGGTCGGTGAAAGAACCTGACGGCGATGAACACTTTTGTCCAAAGAAAATGAACGTCCAGTTTTCCTCTTCCTGTCTCTCTCCTCACCAGCTACAGGATGGCTACAGCAACAATAACGGCAACGGTGGCTCCCAGCAATGTGTGTCCCAGCCAGCCACGCCAGGCGGTGCCCTGCCCGTGTCCTCCCCCCTCTCGCCGAGCCCAGCCAGCCTTTCTTCCTACCACGGAGATGACAGCGACAGCATCAGCAGCCCCCCCTGGCCCCTCAAGACCCCCTCCAGTCCTGTAAGAACTAGAAACTCAAACTGATGAAGTCACATTAACATACACATATTCTGTAATTACTTAACCAAGGAAAAAACAGACTGCAGTCTATATAGATTTTCTAGATATTCTAGATATAGATATTCTATATATGTCTATATAGAATATATAGCAAATACTGTGTGAGAATTATCATTTATAAATACATGTCAAGTACAGGATATGAATGGAATGTGATGAAAAAAACAGCTTTATCATAGTGCTTGTCTAGAGTATATTATTTATTAATATAATAAAAATGGGTGTTAACGTGAATGTGGTGTATAAAAGGTCACATTGTCATTATATTTCCATTGCCGTAAGCCAACTCTTCACTTTTTCTCTTTATCGCTCACTAGAAAGCCAACCCTAACTCATCCTCCCTGAGTGGGGAGCGAATCACACGGCTGTTTGAGCTGGGTGTGGAGCCAGAGAGACGGAGCTGGGTGGAACGATACCTAAACTTCATGGAAGAGAGGGGCACACCTGTTGCCCATCTTCCTGCTGTGGGCAAGAAGCCGCTGGACCTCTGGAAGCTCTACATAGCTGTTCGGGAGATAGGAGGCCTGGCCATGGTAAAGTATAGGGAACACACTTGATGTTGTTATGTGAACAGTTGATATTTGAGCAGAACATACACACACTGTAAACTCATGTCGTTCTGCCTATTTAATATTCTCCAGCAAAGTGCACTGAAGCAGCGCGGCATATGGTGTGCTTGTAAACATTGAGAGGTGTACTCCAAAGAATAAGATACACGAAGTAAATCTTGGACAACCCATATTCCTAAAATGTCACAATGCTTGAGTTCTAAGAAAACTCTACGTGTGTCGAGCAGCATGTGATAAAAATGTAAAACATATGAAGCTTTGCATACTAATGGTAGCAGGATTTTACAGGAAACCTAGAGAAACCGGGAAATGTCGTACACTGCGTGGCCAAAAATATTTGGACGCATCTCATTCCAAAGCCATGGGCATGCTTCTGTAACAGCCTCCGCTCTCTTAGGAAGGCTTTTCACAAGATTTTGGAACCTCTGGGAACTTGCTGTCATTAATTAATAATAGTGTCAGTGAGATTGGCCACGGATGTTGAACAATAAGGCCCTGCTCACTGTCCGTGTTCCACTTCAGTTGGATGGATAAGGTAAAGTCAGGGCTCTGTGCAGGCCTGTCATGTTCATCCACACTGAGATATTTATTGACCGTGCTCTCTGCCTGGAGACATGTTGACACCTGAAATGACCTTCCCCAAAACTGCACTATTGTCTATTATTGTATGTTGTAGTATTAGGATTTCCCCAATGGGAACTGAGGAACAAACAGACCCAGATTAGAAGTGTGTAGTAAGGGGTGTCCATATACTTATGGCCATATAATAGTAGGTAGGCCTAATTTTTGCTATTAGATTAAGTATGTGGCACATACTGCTGGGATACACTGCTATATAGAGAGAGGAGATGAGCACAATGAAAGGATTCTTTAATCTACACTCTCGTTGTGATCAATGATCTTGATCTTTGACTTATTAATGTCTTGCCATCCCACCAACCTTGGACCGCCACCACTCAGGTGAACAAGAACAAGAAGTGGCGCGAGCTGTCCACCAACCTGAACGTGGGTACATCCAGCAGCTCCGCCAGCTCGCTCAAGAAGCAGTACATCCAGTATCTGTTCGCCTACGAGTGTAAGATGGAGCGGGGAGAAGAGCCGCCAGCAGACAGCAGCAGTAGCAGCAGCAGCATAGCTGGAGGGGACAGCAGGAAGCAGGTCAAGATCCAGCCACCCTCACCTGGTAAGGCCTGATAACAGTTTGCTGTTTTTTTTTGGGGGGGGGGGGCGGTTTTCACGACTCCATTCTCCCATCTGTCGGCAGCCAAACAACAGGTGTTGCTGATCAAACTACAGGTGTCAGGAATCTTTGGAGAAACAGGGATCTGTATTCAGAAACCTCCTTCTGAAGGTAGCTGAAATATTAGGAGCAAGTGCAGATTCACAGGAAAGATTATTTGGCCGGTTTTGTAAATTCTAGGGTTAACAGACAAATCATGAGGTTAGTTAGGCAAAGAAATAAAGGGTCACGTTATTAGTTGGAGCTTTGTTATGTCAGCTGCTGTACGCATTAGATGAATGAGCCATTGCAACCTAAAAACGTCATAAATCAACCAACACTGCGAAGACAATTCATACACAGCCATGAACGTACCATGTGGCCACCAGAGAGTGGATTAAAATACCAACAAAAGACTTCCATCTCCACATTTTTACAGATATTTTGAGAAATATGAAACAGGAGGAGATGTGATGGGAGTGAAAGTTCCTGGTTTCACGTCACCCTTATTCACATTGCACTGATATTCAGATTAGATGATGCATAGAGAAATGCAAATAGTGATTGAGATTGCACTTGTGCTGCTCACAACATTTATATTGTTTTTGTTTTTTGTGGCTGAACTGACCCTTTAACAGCTTACCGCACCATGGCCTGCCAGGAATCATTTTATTATTAAAAAATAGCACACTAGAACGCAACACAAATACATGAACACACCTTAAAACCCACGAGAGACATGAACATTAACACTGTTTTGATGAGGTGCTTCTTAGCTTAATGAAGGTGAGCTACGTTACGATCACCATTTTTTTCCCCCTCAAACCGCTGACCCACCTTTATTTGATTAGTGTTTTAGAGGTTAAGTAATATTGTTCCGGTGGTTCTGGTGGTTGTTTGTTTATATTACCCGTTCACACCGCGTGTTTCTGTGCACAATTATGACGCGAGGAGAAGAGAAGAGGAGAGGGAGAACGAGTCGGCGCGATATAGAGCGGTAAGGTCGTGTCTCTAATTTGCAGCGGAGATGAGAAAAGTGACCCTGGCTTTTAAATAGAACATCAGAGCACTTCACCTGCCTGAGACACTGCAGATTGCTTTTCCTGGTGGGTGGAAAAGAGCACCTGCCTTCGTTTGAATACACACACATAAATACAGCACACATGGGCCACACACACTTACATGAACACGTATGAATGAATTCATGTTCTGTCTTGCTCACGACACTTTATAATTCATAATGCAGCCCCCCCCCCCCCCTCATCTATTGAAGGGGGTCTAACCACATCACTTTCACAGAATGTCATTTTGCCCACATCAGCCGATGGTACACATAATCATACTAATGATCTGAGGCTTCTGTTGTGGAATATGAAAAGGTCAGTGCTTGTGATGTTTGGACCGCCTTTTCAGATATGCAGCATTAAACTGTAAGGTGCTTATGCTGCAACACTTGATTGAAGTAATATCACCTGTACATGTAAGAATGGGTTAAACCCCTGTAGCTAGTACTGTAATGCTGATGCCATGTTAGACAAGACCACAAAAAGCTTTCCCAACAAAGTGTTCTACGAGTGCATTTAAAACATACATATTTTGAAGTGTAATTCAGCGTTGATAGTACTTAGGTGTATTTTCATAGTTTTGGACATCATTCACCACATTCTTCTCACCAAATTCACTGCTGAGATCTTGGAATACAGTGACTCTGCTCAAAAGAAAAAAGGAAGAACAAGCAGTCGGTCAATCAGATGGCTTTTTAATAAACTCCCAAGTTTAGCTTAACTTATTTGGCGACAAAGGAAAGGCAAACTGTAAAACGATTACCCAAAGTGTCCTCAGAAATAGTGTAGTTTGAAAGGGAATTGTTGCTTATGAAAAAAAATAACATAAATCTGAGTAAACTTCATTTTATGTTAAACTGTCTGCTTTGCTGTTTTTAAAATCAAAAAAGCGAGATATCCTGGGGAAACAGGGCAAAGACTGGGCGGTATTTTCCAGTGAATAATAACCTTTAATTGACAGGAAAACATCCAACCCTAATTATTAGGGACGTTTCAGTTGCACTGCAAACTTTCAGTTCTACCTCCAAATAAAGTGGCAAAGATAATCTGGCTACCGTTGACTCGTCTGAAACCTGTATGATTGTCTGAATGCTCCATCTTACTTAGGTGCAGCAATGTTACCTTGTTGCCAGATATTAGCAATTACTTGATTAGTACAGTATTATCATAACCAACAGCTATGAAAACACACAAGTAGTAATTAAAACAGATATTTCTTTCTTTGAAACTATATTTAAATTAATACAATCTGTCAATAGGGTAAGATATTTTTGTTTCCAATCTAGGTACACTTGCTCGCTCATGGCAATGTGTCATTTTCTTGATAAATGTGTATTTTAAGTGCATGCGACATTTAACTGAAATGATATCAATAAAACAAATTGATGTTTTGGTATGGATATATTTGTCTTTAACACATTTTTATTACATTCACAGCCAAATTGTAAAACTATGGCTGTTTATGGTAAATTCTGTGTTGATCCACTCTCTTATGTTTTCCTGCTCCAAAGTGCAGACTGCCCTACTGACACCCTGCCAGCCTATATATAGACTGACAGCCCAATGATGTCACTGAGGGGAGCTTGTCCAGCAGGCTGGTGGGGGTTGGGGTGCAGAGTGCGAGTGTGTGTATGTGTAGTAGCAGTGGTGGTGGTGGGGTGTGGGGAGTGATTAATGAGGGCTGGAATGTAGAACGTAAACAAACTCGACCTCGCCGTCACCTTTCATTCACAAAACTGGCTCGGCTGACTGACTTTTTTTTTTTTTTCTCCCCCCGC